>JAGUQL010000017.1:302791-510244 GCA_018410145.1 Penicillium corylophilum | reverse complement strand
ACCCTAAACCCTAAACCCTAAACCCTAAACCCTAAACCCTAAACCCTAAACCCTAAACCCTAAACCCTAAACCCTAACCTAAACCCTAAACCCTAAACCCTAAACCCTAAACCCTAAGGCCCGATTATAGAGTAGGTCTCTAAAGGTCTCCGGGATTCCGCGGATAACGATAGGTCGCTTATCCTCTTACTTAATAAGAATAGGGAGATCTTATAGTAGATCTACGCTAACTTCCTATCTCGCTATATACTTCGGTAGCTTACCTAGCGGCCTAAGTAAAGGCCCGAGAAGCTAATTAAGGAGCTATAGCTACTTACTAACTTTAGTGACTCTCTCTAGCGAATATAGGCCACTAAGGATTAGGCACTATATAATTAGTTATCGATGTAGGGTTTCTGCTACTTATCGGCGTATAACGATAAGACGCTTAAGGAGCTCGCGGACTATAACTCGCTCTATTACTAATAGCGACGAGTAGATTAGTAGGTAACTAAGTATCGAGAGCGCGGGGACCGGATATATAAGGCGCTAAACCTAATATAGAAGTACGATATATATATAAAGGAGTTACGGGATAAAGGCTAAGTAGTTATAAATAAGAAGGCCTATAAGGGTCGAGATAGCTACCGGTACTTTATGAAGAAACGGGCGCTTACGCGAGAGATATTTATATAGTTACTTAAGTAAACTTTAGTAGAGCTAGATCTAGAGCACTTCTCGATAAAATAGTTTAGAGAAGCACGGCTATAGCGGGAATCTATAGTGAGAGAGAGAAAGAGAGAGAAAGAGAGAGATATATAAGCTATAGTATACTAACTAAATAGAGAATTAGAAGACGCTATTTTACGTAGTACTACTCTTATCTATAATATACTAAGATAGACTAGTCGAGACTAGTCTAGACTACTTTTCTATAAGATAAGTGCGGATTATATCCGTTCTATAGAGTTTAGATAGGCCGGAGGTATATTTTCTGACGGCCGTTAGAAAATTTAACTAAGACTAGAGGTAGTAATCTAGAATAGATAAGTAATTATAAGCGGTCGCTATCGAAAGCGTTACTAGTAGTATCTATATCGATAAATAGGGTATTCGCTTCGGTCGGAGTATAGAGTTAGTACTAGGAAGGGCTATAATATATATCTATATCTATATCTTATAGTAGTAAATATACTTACGTACTATACTTAACTAGACTATACTTACCTACCGGATTTACTATTAGTCCTATCTACTAGATTAATAGCTAAACTAACTTTATATATAGTAGTAAGCGCTATTAGAGTAGAGTATAGATAAAAAAGAATAGAGGGGTATAGTCGGAAGTATAGAGCGTAGTTAGAAATATAGTAGAACTACGTAGTCGAAAATATATAAGTCTAGTGTGATCGAAAATATATAAGTTTAGTTTAGTCAAAAATATATAAGTTTAGTGTAGTCGAAAATATATAAGTTTAGTGTGGTCGAAAATATAGTAGAACTATATAGTCGAAAATATAGTAGAACTATATAGTCAAAAATATATAAGTTAGGCGTGTATTTCTGACTAAGTTAACCTTATATATTTCCGACTAACTTAAACTCGTCTATTTCGGACTAGGTAAGACCGGGGTAATCTCGACTACTCTTTATTAGTGTATAAAGAGCTACACTAGTCTTATAAAGCCTAGATTTTAATTAAAGAGTAAAGTATTAGTAGAAGTATGATTAACTAGAGTAGTCTAAAATCGGCGAATTAATATTTCTAAGATTTTAGAATTACTATAAATTAGCTTTTCTAAAGATTTCTCACTATCTTCTATATATATTCTAAAGGCTACTACTTAGTGAGCGGACTATAAACTCTAATAGAGGAGGTTATCTACGAGGAACTAAAGATAAAGCGCAGACGACGATAGTAGACTACGAGGAACTAAAGATAACGCGTAGATAATAATAACGGGTGAATATAGAAATAAAAGGAGCTTTAGGTAAAGAAGGAATCTAGGTAGATACTAGTAAAGCCTATCTTAACGGGAATATAACTAGTATAGTTCGAGTTATATATATTAGTCCTATATTTAGACTAAGCTAAACTCGTAGATTCTAGACTAGACGAAACTAGTATAATTATAATTAGTCTAGACTAGTTTATAGCGATCTATAATAGTCTTAGGAGAACAGACTATTATATAGGAGTAGGGGATAGAGAAGGATATATTTTCTAACGGCCGTCAGAAAATATAGTCCGTGATAGTTACAGACTAAAGCCGTTCGCTTCGGACTAGTCTACGCTAATATATTATAGTTAATACTTAACTAGCGCTATCGCGACTAGTCCTAACTAATATATATAGAGGTATACTAATTATATATCGAATTACTAGTTAAAAAAGAGTAGAGCCTAGTAAAGCTAGCGGTCGGAAGTAGAGAAGGACGTAGTCAGAAATATATAAGTTTAGCTTAGTCGAAAATATAGTAGAACTACGTAGTCCGAAATACACGAGTTTAGTATAGTTAAAAATACACGAGTTTAGCTTAGTCGAAAATATAGTAGAACTACGTAGTCCGAAATACACGAGTTTAGCTTAGTCGAAAATATATAAGTTTAGCTTAGTCGAAAATATAGCAGAACTATATAGTCCGAAATACACGAGTTTAGTGTAGTCGAAAATATATAAGTTTAGTATAGTCAAAAATATAGTAGAACTACGTGATCCGAAATATATAAGTTTAGTATAGTCCGAAATACACAAGTTTAGTATAGTCGAAAATATAGTAGAACTACGTGGTCGAAAATATATAAGTTTAGTATAGTCCGAAATACACGAGTTTAGCTTAGTCGAAAATATATAAGGTTAACTTAGTCCGAAATATATTTATATTTCCGACTACGCTAAACTTATATATTTCTAACTAGATAAGACTAATAGAATCTCTACTAGTCCTTTCTAATATAGATTAAGCTACACTATTCTTAAAGAGTATTATTCCTTATATAAGCGTAGAGAATAAATAGGGATATTTTCTGATAGCTATTAGAAAATATAGTTAGTCCGTAATAGTTACGGACTAAAGCCTTACGCTTTAGACTAGTCTATATTAGTATATTAAAGTCTATACTAAACTAGCGCTTTCGCGACTAGTCCTTACTAATATATCTAGAGGTATACTAATTATATATCGAATTATTAGTTAAAAAAGAGAAGAGCCTAATAAGGCTAGCGGTCGGAAGTATAAAAGGGCGTAGTTAGAGGGTAGAGGAGAAAGGTATAATCAAAAATATATAAGTTTAGGATAGTCGGAAATACACGAGTTTAGCTTAGTTAGAAATATATAAGTTTAACTTAGACTAAAATATATAAGTTTAATTTAGTCCGAAATATATATATATTTTTAACTACACTAAACTTATATATTTCTGACTAACTTAAACTCGTGTATTTTCGACTATACTAAACTTATATATTTCCGACTAGATAAGACCGATAGAATCTCTACTAATCTATTCTAGTTAATTAAGAGCTATATTACTCTCTAAGAGTATTATTCTTTATATAAGAGTAGATCGTGAGTAAAAATAGAATAAAAAGGCGTAGTTATAAGTAGAGGAGGAGGATATAGACTAAAATACACGAGTTTAGCGTAGTTAGAAATATATAAGTTTAACTTAGTCGGAAATATATAAGTTTAAATTAGTCCGAAATATATATATATTTTCGATTACACTAAACTTATATATTTCGGACTATCCTAAACTTATATATTTCCGACTACGCTAAACTTATATATTTCTGACTAAATAAGACTAATAGAATCTCTACTAGTTATTTCTAATATAGATTAAGCTATACGATTCTTAAAGAGTATTATTCCTTATATAAGAGTAGATCGTAAGTAAAAATAGAATAAAAAGGCGCGGTCGTAAGTAGAGAAGGAGGGTATAGACCGAAATACACGAGTTTAGCGTAGTCGGAAATATATAGGTTTAACTTAGTCAGAAATATATAAGTTTAACTTAGTCCGAAATATATTTTAGACTATTTCCGCTTTAGGAATTTCGGACTAAACGCTAACCCGTTTCGGAATTTCGGACTATCCTTACCTACCCGGGGGTACTAACTTTAAGTATTTTTATAAATTCGAATAAAATAGATAAAAATATTTAGCCTTTAGATTTATTATCTAGAGCGGTCGGCGCTATAGGGAAAAATATAATATAAGTAGATATCGCTTACCTAAGCGTCTCTTTTGGGCCCGTTTTCGCCTACTAGATAAACTTATATATTTCCTACTATACTAAACTTATATATTTCGGACTAGGTAAGACTAAGGTAATCTTAACTACTCTTTACTAGTGTATAAAGAGCTACACTAGTCTTATAAAGCCTAGATTTTAATTAAAGAGTAGAGTATTAGTAGAAGTATTATTAACTAGAGTAGTCTAAAATCGGCGAATTAATATTTCTAAGATTTTAGAATTACTATAAATTAGCTTTTTTAAAGATTTCTCACTATCTTCTATATATATTCTAAAGGCTACTACCTAGTGAGCGGACTATAAACTCTAATAGAGGAGGTTATCTACGAGGAACTAAAGATAAAGCGCAGATAATAATAGTAGACTATAAGGAACTAAAGATAAAGCGTAGACGACGATAGTAGACTATAAGGAACTAAAGATAACGCGTAGATAACGATAACGGGTAAATATAGAAATAAAAGGAGCGTAAAGAAGGAATCTAGGTAGATACTTATAAAGCCTACCTTAACGGGAATATAACTAGTATAGTTCGAGTTATATATATTAGTCCTATATATAGACTAAGCTAAACTCGTAGATTCTAGACTAGATAAAACTAATATAATCATAACTAGTCTAGACTAGTTTATAGCGATCTATAATAGTCTAGGGAGGATAGACTATTATATAGGAGTAGGGGATAGAGAAGAATATATTTTCTAACAGCTATTAGAAAATATAGTCCGTGATAGTTATAGACTAAAGCCGTTCGCTTCGGACTAGTCTACGCTAGTATATTATAGTTAATACTAAACTACTACTATCGCGACTAGTCCTAACTAATATATCTAGAGGTATACTAATTATATATCGAAATACTAGTTAAAAAAGCGTAGAGCCTAGTAAGGCTAGCGGTCGGAAGTATAGAAGGGCGTAGTCCGAAATATATAAGTTTAGTGTAGTCGGAAATACGTAAGTTTAGTGTGATCAAAAATACACGAGTTTAACTTAGTCCGAAATATATATATATTTTCGACTACACTAAACTCGTATATTTTAGACTATTTCCACTTTAGGAATTTCGGACTAAATGCTAACCCGTTTCGGAATTTCGGACTATCCTCACCTATCCGGGGGTACTAACTTTAAACATTTTTATAAATTCGAATAAAATAGATAAAAATATCTAGTCTTTAGATTTACTATCTAGAGCGATAGGCGCTATAGGGAAAAGTATAATATAACTAGATATCGCTTACCTAAGGATCTCTTTTGAGCCGGTTTTCGCCTACTAGATATAAATTATGTCCTCCGGTACTATAGGTTACTAAGAAACCTATAGGTTAACCCGTCTATAGGTAGCCAGACCTAACCCGTCTATAGGTTCGAGGTAGGTGACTAGGACCCGTCTATAGACGGGTTGGGTTCGACCTATAGGTCCGACCCATAGGTTATGTCAATGTCTAATCTAGGTTCCTATGAACGCGAGGAAGCTAACTTTCTTTTGCTTCCTCGGGCTACGTCTTGTATCTAGAGTCGACTATACCTTTTGTTAATATGATCCTTCATTGAAAAGACACGCTCCTCATCAACAGATACGTGATACCCTCACAGTACTTAGAAAATACACCGGAACACACATCAATATTTCCATATGTTACAAATACGGAGAGATATAGGATAAGTTAAATATCTCGTGTTTCAGAAATGTATGGATGACCTATGCTAGCTAGAATCTCATTATAGGCTGTTAATATAATAGAAATGCAGACCCTTCAAACACTAAAGCAGTCACTTATCACGTCACCATAGAGTTACGCTCCAATTTCACTTCACTTCATAGAGTCCATTGTAATGGTTTCTGATTTAAGAGCCTCTCCCATTTTTAGGCACGTATCCAAGACCCCCTTTGTTCTCGAAACCCCTTCTTTCAATGATAGTCCACCAAGTCCACAGAAAATAGCTAGAAAGAAAACGATATAAAGTCGCAAAGAACGATGATGCCGAAGAACTGCAAGCTAGCACATATTCTGGGTGTCAGCTAGCGATAATACATCAAAACAGTCGAGTCTTCCGATCGGCTGCTGTAGGGAAAACGTTTCCCTCCTCGTCTTGCGCTTTCCCAGTTCCACCGTCATAAACCGGAATCAGTCCATCAGAAACAGAGGGGCAGAGCTCCTGCATGTATCTACTTGTCAACGCATTATACAGAGACCACAAGGAAAGAATTTCCACCCGCATGTAGCCCGTATAGCGCGGCTCATACCGATTCTCAGGATACCGCCCATCGATCATACCAATGAATCCCCAAGGTTGACTAGGCTTCTTAGTCCTTTTCCCCCCGAGCCAGGGCTGGGGATCGGGACTGGCAACGATTGACTTCAGTGACCGCTCATCAATGAGAAGGCAGCCTTCGAATCGACCAGTCCCTTGGCCTCTGCTTGCGCGAAGGTACTCAGAAAAATGTTGGCGAACTTGCTCGATACTTGCTCTATCCCAGAACTGTTTGTCTGAGAAAATGACGTCCTTGTGCGTTTCCTTCACCAATCGCTCTGCGTCTGCATCTGGCTCTGGATCCTCGGGTTCCTTATATTGAATTTCGGCGTAAAGCTCAGAGTCGATAGAGTAATTTATGACTTTAGCCAGTTTATCCATAGCGATAGGCCAGAGCTCGTCTGATTCGGCGGTGTAGACTGTTCGGTATATGATGTAACCCCAGGGGAATTTAGAGTCTACCGAGGGGTACAGAAATCTTGTTGTGCGCCGCTTAGTCTGTTTAATCCAGGGAGCTTTGAGCCAATTGTTCGAGTAGTGGCCTACGAACTCAGGGTGTGACCATCGCTCCGACCATAAAGGGTGATGGTAGAAAGAGTAGACATCCTGTTCCGTCACCAATTTGTTGATTTCAGCTGGATCGCGAGTTGGCAGGGAAGAAGCAGGGGCGTCGGAAGTCATATTTGGATAGTGAAAGACCACGAAGTATCCAAAGAGCAAGAACAACAAAAGATAAAAGAGTATGTACAGATCCATCCCGAGTCTGAGGGGCAATAAAGGACCTTTCTACCCTGGTGGTGAGACCTGAGAACTCAGGTGGGAATGTCTCGATATTTATCTGGCTCGGGATCGATTAGCGTGACGCAAATCTTGGCAATCCAAGTTAGCCAAAGTTTGTGCTCCAACTTTGGTATTTATGAAACCACGGAAAAGACCGACCATGAAATTTCTGTGACTTGTGACCTGCTAAAGAATAATAGAATCAGGAATGGAAGGGCCCGCTGCACATTGACATGCCATAAAACACTCCGAAGGAATGACTTTCTCCCGGAAGGTTCCCTTTAAATATCCACTCGCTTAGTCTGGCTAGTGCCGGAATGTCTTAGTTCCTTGGTAATTCGGTGAACAGGAGCTTTGGGAGAATTGATTTGATTAGACGCATAGCGAGATTTCCTCCATTTCTCTCCCCTATTGTCCTGTGAATAGCACATGTATCTATCCCTTGACTATCAACTCACTGGTGGATCACCTTAAATAATCATTACCTAACGCGTAACATGATTCCCAAGCCACCCGGCCACCCAACTAGATTTACGCGTCCTGACGCGTCTGTCCTACTTCCTACCAGACGCTATGCCACCAAATCGCTCCCGATCAAGCCGAGATTCTGCTGAGCAGGACGGCCGCCTTCTATTAGCTATACAAGCTATAGAAAAGGAAGAAAATCAGCTTTATTCGAGTCGCAGCGCGCTGATTGAACGTTCCGCGTCCTACGCTCGCTGATCGTATTAATGGCCACCAAAATCGCTCTGAAAGACGCGCCAACAACCATAAACTGACCCAAATCGATGAGAATTCGCTCAAACAGTGGATCCTCTCCATGGATGAACGTGGAGCATCGCCGCGACCAACTACTGTCCAAGAAATGGCCGATGTCCTACTTTCAGCGCAAGGTTCTGACCAGGTTGGTAAGAACTGGGTCTCAAACTTCATTCGACGCACTCCGCAGCCTGAGTCTCGTTTTTCACGATGGTACGACTATCAGAGAGCAAGACAAGAGGATCCAAAGGTTGTTCAAGATTGGTTTAAGCTTGCCAAGCGCGTTATAACAACATGCGCATCCTACCAGAGGATATCTACAACTTTGACGAGACTGGCTTCGCGATAGGCCTTACAGCGACCGCAAAGGTTATTACCCGAGCAGAATACTACGGTCGGAGAGCGAATTTATAGCCAGTAAATAGTGGGCGACTACAATTGAACCAGTTAGCTCTTCTGCGTGGGCTCTTCCGCTAACAATTATATTCCAGGGTAAATTTTATATCAAATCATAGTTTGATGACCTTCCACGTGACTGGCGCTTTGAAGTAAGCGCAAATGGATAGACGACCGACGAGATTGGCCTTCGATGGCTTCAAAGCAATTCATTCCGTCAATAAATAGCCGTACGTAAGGCCGATATCGACTACTAGTTTTTAATAGTAATCATTTAACTCGACATTTCGACCAAATTTGCTCAAAAAACGAGATAATACCTATCTGTATATCAGCGCATAGCCCGCACCTTTTACAGCCGCTTGATATTGGTTGTTTTGTGGTTTTAAATCGCTCCTATAGAAGCTTAGCTGATCAGAAAATGTGGCTTGGCGTCAACCATATCGACAAGCTCGCGCAAGCGCTTTTCAAGCGCCTATAATTATAAATAGCTTTGAAGAAGCTAGTTTAGTGCCAATTGACCTAGACCTAGTGCTTAAAAAATCAAGTACTCGGCTTCCAAAACCGACAGTAATACCTAAAAGACTATCAAGCCGATCGATTGTTTTTACCCCAGAAACATTAACAAAAATCGCGGAGCTTTTGAGACAAGCATCATCATTTAAATCATTGCTTCAATACCGGTCAGAAAGCCCAAAAACGCCTACAAAACAGGCAATAGACCAGGTTTTTAAAGCATGTCAGATAGCTATGACAAACGTGCTATTCCTAGCGCAAGAAAAGTAGCATTTGCACGCAGAAACCGGAAAACAGAAGCAAAAACAACGTCGGCCGAATAGGCAGATACCCGGCCTAGCTGGCCTATTAGTCCAGGAAGCTCAGGACCTTACGCAAGCCCCTGAGCCGTATATACAGCCTACGGCACCATCTCCAGCAGCACCCAGGCAGCACATTCAGCAGGCGGTAACACCAGCCGACGGCATCAATACACCTGTTCTATATGTGGCGAGATGGGGCATAAGTCCCCTATATGCCCAGTTAGGTAGAATAATTAATATAAGGGCGTTTTCGATGAAAAGAATAGGTGTTAAATAGGTGTAAATTAAGAAGTAGGTGGCTGGGTGGCCGGGTGGCTTGGAAATTATGTTATCGCATGACTCCATCGCTCTCTAATATCTTCCTGAAACCAGAGGTACCAAGCTTCAGACGCCACAATTGGAAGGGCGACATGGCCCGATTTACATTAAATTTCTTGATATGGAGTTAGAAATCAACTTGCTCCGTTTCAACACCTGCCTAAATACTTCTGCGATCGACAAAAACCTAAGCTAAGAGGATCTTGGAACACTAGTGACAGACGTCGAGCTGACGCCACTTGCTGTTGGGACAACACTAGACGAAGCAGGGGAGCTTGACCATCCTGCATTCGGAGCAACACAGTAAACATATCCAACAACCAAAGCCGCGGAGCAACTGGAGCTTGGAAGTGATGGGTTCACCTGCAAGAAAAGTGTGGAGGTGATCGACTCCTGGACGCAAATCTGCGCACAAGATTCATCTTCCGACGCAACATGCCACTTTCCGCATTTCAAGGTCGTGCCAGGCGCGACAGTGGCATTCGAAGGTGGGTCCACTATCGATTCTGAATACCCTGAACGTTCCCCGGGACTCAAAGTCACCCCGGGAATTGGTGCAGTGGCTGTATAGTTCCCACCTTGCCCGGCTAGGCAGATTACATGGCCCCAAGCTTCCGTGACCGAATGGAGGTTGGAACAGTCCCATTCAACCCAAGAGTTGTACTTTCTCACAGTGCCCGGAGAGTAAGATGCCGTGGTCTCGATCGAGCTGCATGTGTCGTTACTCTTGAGAGTATAGGTGGTAGCGCAACTTGTTGGTAGACAAAGATCCATGTTTGCCTCTAGGCCATCACATATCATGAGGTGACGAGAGTTGGCCATTACCAAGGCTGCCGACGATACACTGTACTTCAAGGCAATCGAGTCACATGTATCGCCAGAGGCCGAGGTATAGGTTTGATTAGAGGAGCAGATGGGATCTGGGAGGAACTCCGGCGGAGAATCCAATGATGGCGGCATATTTGTCGGAGCGTCTAGACCACATTGTTCATTGACAACCTCCAACTGGAACTCGAAGCCTTCATCATAAAATGAATAAGAAGAACGTTGCATCATCTCTAGCCTCTTGACGAAGCAGAAGGAACACAGCTTGTCTTTTGCCATGTCCTCTAGAAAATTCACCTCTGGGAACCCGGCAATCACGTCTGAAAGTGGGAAGAAATCGTCAGTATCGTGATATAGACCAAGGAGACGAACCATAGTGCTTACCATTGCAATATTCGCCACTTGTTGTATCTTTAAGGCATGTTTCATTCCATCCGGACCAAATTCGACCACCGTACTTGGTAGCAGCAGAGCCGGAGACATTGTAGCCAGCACAGGTCGAGCCGACATTGTCAAACCAGCTTTCCAACGACGCGGCACAACTCTCATCGCAAACAGACGCGGTCAAGGTCTCGTTTTCTAGGGAGCCTCTGTATTTCTCTTCTAAGAACATAAGTGCATATGGGTCACATTTGACGAGTTGTGTGAGGGAGGTTTTGCAGGCAGCAGGAAGCCCCTTCAAATCATCGGATTCTGTGATGGAGTCCCAAATATGGAACCCTCGGAACTCACGGCCTCCAATAATCCTTTTCGGTCCTCTGACCCACGCAAGCAACGATGAGAGAAGGCCATTTTTGTTGTCCTTAGCATAAGTTGGGACCTCACCGACAGGGCTCACCATCTCCGAGATGGCTTTGGTGACCAAGTTATAGATCCAGATATCATAGCTTTCCTCAATCTGGAAAATCCTGTCCTGGCAGTAATCTTTGTCCACGCAGACTTGAGAATAGTCAGAGAACCAACTGTAGAGGCCTATGTTTTTAATTTATATCAGCAGCTTGAATGACTTGACAGACTCCCGGTCAATGGAACTTACCTGCGCCGAGGAGGTACACGGATGACGAATCCACAACTCGGATACCCCATGCGAAGGCGCATGTGGTCGAGGCGGCGGTACAATTCTTAAAGTCGGTATCTCCTGGGAAAAGACCTGGACTGAAAGGCTCTGGGGCAGGAGGAACCGGCTGATAGTAAGGGGACTCGGTCTGAATCATCCCCAGAACGATGTTCTTAGCTTGATAGAGCTCATACTGATAGAAAACCTGGTGCTCCGATGCCGTTCCATACAACCAAGTAGGCCCTTGGCTCTCGACAAGTACTCCCCGAGCAGAGTAAACATGAATTTGATCTTGCGACACAGTATCAAGATCATGATCAGCTGTCCATATCCAGACGTTCTCGAGGTATGCGGAGGAGCTATGTGTCAGCCGCAGCATAAGGGCCGCAGCAATGCAATTTTTGTTCACTGCACCGCTTTTCTTAGGACAATCTCCAGCCTGTAGATTTGAACCCTTGGCGCCACCAACACGAAAATGAGAGTCTATGATTCAAGATCAGTAAAGTTCCAACGTGAAAAAATGGATTCTCTTACCCCATAATCCAGCTGAACCTTGGATCGACTCATGAACATTCCATTCCATAAGCACAGCTCCAGCAGTAGGACCAGAAACAGTAAAGAGGAGATCTTGAATCTCCACAATACCAACATCACCCTCATTTCCAACCTTCACTGCAACACGAGGATTCTCTGCATCTTCAAATTTCGGGCCGGTTGCCATGATTTGTGACCAGGCCTGACCAATGATCCGAGAGTTCCGCGGGATTTTCAACGTATCCTGAATGACATAGATACCATGAGGAAAGTAAACAATTGAGGACATATTAGCCGCGCGAGTCAGAACGCTGTTCAGCACAGTCGTGTCATCAGACTTCCCGTCACCTTTCGCGCCAAGTGCCTTGACATCCAGAATTTGGGTGTTTCCGAGATTATCATACTTTGGACGTCGACGTGTGAAGAAGTTGGGTTGGATGTTGTATGTCGTGTTACCCACCAGGGACGAGGTCCTATTCATCGCAAGAAGATTGGAGCCGGAGACAAATCTTGCTCCCTGTGGATCGTTCACCATGCCGAATCCCCAGCTTTGAAGAATAACTTTATCACCGCCAGGAATGAGGGCTTTGTGGACATTGTCATCCAATACGGCGTTCTGAGTATTATAGAAGCCGACATTCTGCAGAAGAAGTGCAGTCGAGTTCTCATTATACAAAGTGGTAGTGATGCCTGTCGGGGTGTTGGCGATGATTGCATCAACCAAGACAAATGATCCAACACCTTGACCAGTACTGAACGGGCCACCTGCCTTGATGAGATGTCAGCATATACGGACAGATGAAAGATCACCATATCACTTACTCCTCCCACAATTACAATTCCGGTACGGCAGCTCTCAACAACAACATCTTGCATGGTCCAGGCCCAGTCCCAGTGAATCTGCAGAGCTGTATTGCAGTTTACAAATACCAAGTGGCTAGTAGTGAACTGCTGATTGCCGAGATATGCACTGACATAGAGGTTAGTATTAGCGTGATCATTGGAATCCTGATATTCTCACCCAAAATTTCCTCCCACAAATGTAAGATCGGTCATAAAACCTCCGCTTCCATTTTCCATATAGATTCCTTGCTGTGTGGTACTGGCATCTTGAGTCATGTAAAAGTAAATGTTTTCAAGAGAGGTTCCTTGAGCAACCTGCCAATGAATGGCACAGATATATGCATTTTGATCGGTGCGCGTGATATCAATTTTGAAATTGCGAATGCTGCGGAGGAAATTGTTGGTATTGATATACCACTCCTCTTGGTCTCCGACATACACATCTGAGGTGATCACCCCAAGGCCGACGAAGCTAGATGCACCGAGGATTGTAGGGAGCTCAATAGGCTGTAAGTGGTTAGCAACCCGAAGAGAATTGTACTATTTGGCAGTCAAAAAAAGGTCCCATACATCACCTATAAGCTGTGTGTTGTAGTACTGGATAATCGGGCTGCTGACAAGGTAGTTACCCGGAGGGAAGTAGATGACAGCAGGGTAGATTGTACTAGATCCGCAATTGGCGCCACAGCGCCCACCATCTGAGATGGCTAGGTTTATAGCCGCTAGAAAGGTCATCAATATGTCGTTTTAGGTGTGGGAAAGTCGCATAAGTCACGTACCAGTGTCGTCAGTTACGCCATCACCTATCCATGTAAGCATTTGAAGTGACAACTAAACATCGAAGTGACATTACCTTTTGCACCATAGTCCATAACATTCCTCCAGACCTAATTGAAAGTATTAGAATATATTCTGCCCAGCAGGTCCACAAACAATGTCAACTTACTTTATACCCCGAAGGTGCATAAGGGCTGTTTCCACGTTGCGTCATGGTCGCCATCCACCAACTGGCAGCAGATCTCTTGTCAAGAATAACCTCCGAACCATGACCATCCACGGGCATTGTGTCATTCTTATCGAGGACTATCTGAGATAATCCATTATAAGTGTGGAAAGCCTGAACGGGGACATGGGTATCTTGGTTTCCAGTGCCATACTTCTTATCCATCAGGGCGGCAACAGCGCTATGATTTCCAGTCGAAGGAGAAGGGGGAGTTGACTCAGCAACAACCTTAGCAGCCTCTCGAAGTTCATCAGGAATAGAGTAACCATATTTGGAGGTAGAATTCGTTTCTCTCTTCGTGGGATTTCTCCCAGGGCTCTCTGCATCTCTCATGGCTTTCTCACTGTAGTCAAGGGGAGCAGAATCCTGATCAGGGCGAATCTCAGACGGAGTTCCCATCTCATACTTATTGTACTGAACATGATCTAGCCGCAACTTGTTTCTCTCCTTCAAAACTCTCAAGGCTCTAGCAACGGCTTCTGCAGCATCTGAGGCTCCTTGAGGCACAGATGCAACGCTTGGCGTTGATACCCGGACCGCTTCGGATACTGCTGTTCCAATATTTCGCTTGTGAGAATCATGGAATTTTGCATGTAGGTGATCATGGTGGTTATGAGAGCTTTGAACGAGAAGTCCGAGTTGGCCTACAAGCCAAACGGCTGACCAGACACGCATTTTGAAGTTCCAACGCGATTTGAAGGAGTATAACGCTCAATTTTCAACTCGAGAAGAGAAATGTCTCAACGGGGATCTCCGGCTTCTAGTAAGAAGAGCTATGCTACCTAAACTTCCGGTTCCCCTGTCTTGAGTCCACTACCCTATACTTTCTCTCTCTGGTTCAACCATGAAAATCTACCACGCTACCCGTAACAATGCCATTACAAGTGCGCAACTAAAGGTGAGACATTATACTAGCTGCATGAGCGGGGTTCCTTTCGGGTTCCTTCCGTTCCTTCCGTTCCTTCGGTTCCTTCCGTTCCTTCGGTTCCTTCCGAGCTCAGATGTGACCCTGAATTCACGCTTCCAGCCACGATGTATGATCAAGCCAATGAGAATCGTTATCACAAGCCAAAAGTCTCCGCTAGAAAGAAGGGAAATTGGGAGCTCCGCTTTGACTGAGCTAAACATATCTAGAGAAATTTTTCTGACGCTAGTCAACTGCCAAGAAACAGCCGCTTAAAAGGCGAAATCTTGGCGGTTTGCGGAGCCACACGGAAACATTCATGAATCCTTTAACTCCGATCTCAGCAGATTTTTACTGGTAAGTTATTTGAGAGGTTTGGCGGAGGCTTTCAAGTGCCGAGAAGCTTGCTCTGTAAATGCAAAGGATTGTTTCTAATCGCCTCTAAGCGCCGTGTTAGATCCCGGGAGATCTACATGATCTAGAATACTAATCACACCTAGCATGATCTTGATTGTTACATAGTAAATAGGCACCTGTAGACTTAGACATTGCTCAGTAGTATAAGAAGAGCTTTTCATAGAATACACTGGTGCGCATCAACAGAAGCCTAAAATTTATAAATGCCTCGGAGCGAATATGCTGAGATGAAGAAAAAAATGCCAATGTCTTGGCCTTCTCCTTGGCAAGGAAAGTAGGAGCCAAGCGGAACGTGTTTGCCTCCGGTATGAACTTGAAACATGAACTAGAGAATTAATGGCGCTTTCAGATCCGAAATAATAGTCCCGTCGTTGCATGCCCACACCACTTCGGCAACACCCGAAGCGGTGTGGGCACGCGACGATGTGACTCTGCCAATCTCGTTTGCATTTACACCGGAGAAGAGGCATCTATTGGGACAAGTTATGTCTCACATTAAACTTTCAGAGGTGGGGGCGAGGAACGACAAGTTCAATAACTTGAGCGTTCTATGTGGGACGGGCCATAGAAACTCACGAATACTAGATTAGAACCATAGTCGTAATATGCTAGCTCTAAACCTCTATAGAGTGCCAAGTCATCTTTCGTATTAATGCTTGAGAAGCCTGAATATGTCCTTTCCCTAACTCTCTTTTCCTAAATTCACTCAGACTGCCATTGAGTGACTCTCACGAGCCAGAGACGTCCACAAATGGCAAAAATCAAGAGGCCATTGTCGGCATACTTTTACATTGTTCTAGTTCTTCTGATCAGTCTTGCTGTTCCAATTCTCGGGCAAAATTGTGGCAAAGACAACCCATGTGCTACAGGATGTTGTTCAAAGGATGGATGGTGCGGAACTGGAGACGATCACTGCAGTCCGAAAAACTGTGTTGATACTTGTGACTACAAGCTTCAGTGTGATGCAACTAATCCGTGTGAAACAGGATGCTGGTGTGTATTCCATGATTTCCTACCACTTTAACTCAAGGTGCTGTGTTGCCAAAACTAACATGCCGATAGCTCCAAGGCAGGGTTCTGTGGGCTTGGTCCTGACTATTGTGCCAAAGATGTTTGTGTGGCTAGCTGTGATGCCAAAGCAGAATGTGATCCCGGGTTTGGTCTCGAATGGGCAAAGAGTTCTAAGTGTCCACTGAACGTCTGTTGCTCTGAATTTGTAAGTGAAAAAGCAAAGATGCAAACGTGAACATTTGCCTACACAGTTATGAGCAGTAACTGACTACTATCACCGTGGACAGGGATTCTGTGGTACCACTAAAGAATTTGTAAGTATCTCTCCCTCCTTTTCGTTGACCCGGAGATTGACTTATAAAGTGCGGCAACAAAACGGTCAAACATGATACCTGCGACAAGAAGACAGCAACTCTTGACCGTGTTGTTGGCTATTACGAAGCTTGGGCAAGTCGCCGACCTTGTAATGCTTTTTGGCCTGAGCAAATACCTATGGGCGTCTATACCCATATCAATTTTGCGTTTGCAACTATCGATCCGAAGACTTATGAAGTTCGGCCCGATGCAGACGGTGATCTGGACCTTTTAATGCGAGTCACGCAACTGAAGACCATGGACCCCGACCTCAAAGTCTTGATTGCCCTAGGCGGTTGGACTTTCAATGATCCAGGTCCCACTCAATCTGTGTTCTCTGATATTGCGCGCTCCGAGGAGAATCAAACCAAGTTTTTCGCATCACTGAAGCATTTTCTGTCTGCGTACCACTTAGACGGTGTGGATCTCGACTGGGAATATCCAGAGGCCGACGACCGGAATGGTCGACCGGAAGACTTTGCCAATTTCCCCAAATTCATTGCTAATTTGAAGAAAGCTCTGGAAGAGACCGGAGGCAGGGATGAGCTTTCTATCACCCTCCCTTCGTCTTTCTGGTACCTTCAACATTTTGATATCGTCAAACTCGAGCCTCACGTGAGCTTTTTCAATGTGATGTCTTATGATTTGCATGGCAAATGGGATCTAGGAAACAAATGGACCGGAGAGTATCTGGATGCTCATACCAATCTCACCGAAATTGACAAGGCTCTAGAGCTCATATGGCGAAACAAGATCGACTCTTCCAAAATCGTGCTCGGTCTGGCATTTTACGCTCGCGCCTACACATTGGCTGATCCGGGCTGTGTCAAGCCGGGCTGCATGTTTACATCCGGCGCAAATCGGGGTGATTGCAGTCGGGAGGTCGGAATTCTACTCAATAACGAAATCGATGCCATTGTTGCGAAAAGAGATCTGAAACTAACATTCTACGAAGACGCAGCTGTGGAAGTGATTCACTGGGATGATCAATGGCTCTCGTATGATGATGCGAAGACACTTGAACTAAAAGCGGATTACGCGCGGGAGTCCTGTCTTGGTGGCGTGATGGTATGGGCTGTCAGTCACGACACTGAAGATGCAAAGTACTCTACTGCGTTGGGCAAAGTTACTCATCGTACGAAGATAACCATGCCTGGAATGTTCACTGAGACGGATGCTACTATAACTCCAAACCCTTACACCACCAAGGTGGAGGAGCATCTGCAGTGCAAATGGTCAAATTGTGGGGAACTTTGTCCTTCAGGATGGACGATGATGACCAGAGATGACACATGGAATACGACGGCAAACGAGATCATGCTAGACGACACTGCTTGTACTGCCCCTCATGCTCGAAGGCTCTGTTGCCCTCCTAGTGAAACCAAGCCGAGCTGTGGCTGGTATTCCTTCAAAGGAGGAGCGTGCTATGGTGAATGTCTGGCGGGCTACTCAGAAGTCGGATCTCTAAACAGGGGTTGTCGGAGTGGCTACCAGGCAGCCTGTTGCACAACACAAGACAGCGATAAGAATCTGTTGAACGCTACGAGACTCTACGAGGCTTGTGAGTGGTCCAACTCACCAGATTGTAGCAGTGGAAAGTGTACATTTGCCGGATCGCCATGGCCTACTGAGTTCGTGGAATCAAGCACAGGCAGCGGTGCCGCTTATTGCTACTCGGGACAGTTTTACGATGAAAATTATCAATTTCACTTCGGTACTCAGTACCGCAAGTACTGCTGCGACACATCGAACAAAAATGCAACATGGGGCACCTGTACATGGCGCGATGATGTTGAGAGTGTTGGCACATCAGGTAAAACGTGCATGTCTGGCTGCAATTCGAATGAAATGAAGGTTGCCATGGAAGGCAACGACGAGTGTCATGGAAAGGGAGGAGGAGCCAAATCATATTGTTGCACAGGCACCTATACAACCACAACCAAAATTTATACCCCGGTCTTGTCGGAGTACGAGGCTGAGGTGTCCGGCTGGGCGGACAGCCCTACCTGCGATGCCAGAACTGGACTTGACTTATATACCAGGTCCGAGATATCAGAGCGGGGCCAGGTCCCCCTCAAAACCGGCAGCAGGTACTACTCGGTGACGCTTCAAGTGTTAAGCAACTTGATTCGAGGAACAGCTCTAGGGGCAATGACGGCCTCTACTGCATCACTACGCGATGTATGGGATAAATATATCACGAAGCACTGGGAGAATCTGACAACGGACAAAATCACGTCCTGGATCAATGATAGGAAGCAAAATCCTACAGCCCAACTATACAGCCCTGAGCAGTGGGGCGAATGGATTCTGTGCAATCCAGACGGCTTCAATGCAATTCTTGATACTCGCACTGGTAGCCATCTGGATTGCGATCGCTTTCACAACAGCGATAAGGATTACATTGCAGATGATGGCTCCAGTGTCAATGATGGTACCCTCGCTAAGAAGTGGTTCGCAGAGGTATTCATCTTTCCATTTCCACATCATCTTTGAAGCGGCTTTTCATTCTAACTTTCATATCTACAGCGCGATGCTCTCCATCGACTCGAAAAGCGGGGGCCTGCCCAAGCAAGATTCTTCGATTGCAACGATGGTAAAGTGAAGCGAAGGATTAATTTCCAGAGTCAGCCTTATCCTAGTGCGGGAGAGTGGGACAACAATGCCGAACCGGTCCAGAATGTGGTAGACCTGCTTGATTGGAACGCCTGCCGCAGTTCAGCTATAGGATTGTTTGACCAAGGATCAGATCGGGTTGGATACGCTAGTATGTCAAGCTATATCCCCCGCCCCGCATATGAAGAACAGAAAAGCTAATCGTGATATTACAATCAACAGCTGAACATATGTTGGAGATAGAATCAATCCCGATGTTTCTTCAATGGGCGGTAAACCCTGCAAATGGTAAGGAAGAATGCAAGGACATAGACTGCCTGGTCGTTGCGGACTTCTTCAACAAAAAGTCTTTGGAAACCCCACCCAACATGCCTGGTTTGGATGCCTCGCATCAGGAAATCCCCATGCAGAGAGTAATGGAATCGCTTGGTAGTGATACCAATCGAGAAAACTTTGCCATCCTTTGGGGAAGTATCAATCTCAACAAGGCGCAGGTAAGACACATATCCCACTTTTTAGGGGCTCTAGGGGCTTTTAGGAAATATTGTTTTTTCTTCTTTTACTCACTCCGACAAAATAGATATGGCAGAATCGCAAACCAAGATCAGACGAAACATGGAAGGAGTACGTTGAAGATGCGGTCGAGAAAGCGGTTGAGGTGGTTCGAGATGTGAGTGACCAGTCACCGTTTCCCTTTTAGCCCCCCGGCCCGAGGAGCCACGATGAATCATTCCAAGATTCCAATTATTAATGATCATGATCTAGTCGATTGCCGTCTACCAATATCTTAAAGAAGCAAAAATGTGGAAGAAGTTCAAAGCGATTAACGAGAAGGTTCGGGACGAAATGAGACGGGCGCAAGAACAATACAAAAAGACAAACGACAAAGACATGAAGTTCTTGGATTGCTATGATGCTTGGCTCGACCATCAATTCGGGCAATTTGTCAATGATGGCAAAGATTGGGTGAAAAAGGCTATCAAGCAGCTGAAAACCGACAAAGAGCCAGAGGACAGCAAAGATGATGATCCCCTCGGTCATGAGTTCTACGATGCATTGACGACCGTGTTGGATCTTTTGCAACAAGAGGCAGACGACTCTATCAAATCTTCCAATTTTGATCTAGCTCGTGATGGTGGCGATGCAATGGATACCTCCGATTAAGGAAAGCTGTCCTTCGACCCCCAGAGTTTCATATTGCTGAAAAATCCGGGTTCAAGGCTATTGCTCCTTTGTACCTATACATTGGGATAGACTACGTATGTTGATGAGGCCCTGACATATATAGCCTCTCACTTGTCTGATCTTGGTCGAGATCAAATTTCTATAGTAAGAAAAAGTATATCCTACCCACCCGTCCATCCACTATTGTAGGGGACAAACTTAAGGCAACCTATCCAGTAATTATTCCCGGCCTGCTGTCAAAAACAGTAGTCAAGGATTGGTAGAGTTGATGCACCATCTTTAGATGGACGTTGTCAAATCTGAAAAGATAGTTCAAGTAGATTACTCCGAGCCCAGGAAATAGCGGTAAAAGCCTAACACGAGAACCGACTGAGAAAGGGAAGAAAGACGAAAAGCTTCTTGAACGTTCAGCGCTTCGGCTTCGGCCATCTAATACATAGTCATTCATTTGGTAAGACTCACGTCGCGAATTAGATCACGCCTCGATGAACAGAGTGTTCGCAGTAGGTTTATATATAGATAGTCAGTGGGCGAATCATGGAGCTAATAATACAGAGTGCTTACAGTACCAGAGCAACCGACTGTATGGCTATTGAATCTAAAATACACCGCACACAACTATGTGATATTCCTTGCTATACATTCTGATAATCTGAAACACGCCAAAGAAAAAGAGCTTAACACGTTTCGAATTAGGGTTCGAGAGCAACCTTAGGGAGAGTAAATGGTGAAATTTGTTTCGATCTATCCTGTACTTTTACGTGGAGAAATAATTACAAGACAGGGCGCTTTCTGTCTAGTAGTCGAAAACCGGCTCAAAGAGCACGCTTATATAAGCAATATTAACTTATATTATATTTTTCCCTAAAGATTATACGTCTTATAATACTAAATTCAAAGTTGGATTAATTTTATCTATTTTATTGAATTTAATAGAGGTGTTTTAAGTTGCTACCCCCGAGCGGGTATGGATGATGCGAAATTCCGAAAGAGGTTAGTGTTTGGTCCGAAATTCCCAAAGCGGGTTTTAGTCCAAAATACACAAGGTCGGCGTGGTCCAAAATGTAGCTAATCGTATGTATTTCGGACCACTCTGACCTTATGTATTTTGGACAACGACCTTCCCCTACCTCTTTCCCTACCCTCTACCCTTATAGAAATTACCGTAATGAGCTAGTATAGGGCCGCTAGTTATATTCTTCTAATCACTTACTTCGGGGACGTCTAGAAAATCCATTAAGTCCGGATAGTCCAAAATATAAGGTCAGAGTAGTCCGAAATATATACGATTTAGCGGGGATAGAGAAGATATCGCGGGCTACCTATACGAGAGTAGGGAATTTAAACTAATAGTCCCTCTAGAGGGCCTAAAAGATAGTCTATATAATACCTAGAGATAGAGAGAAATAAGAAAGAAGGTAAAAAGGCTTAATAAATAAGCGAGGAAGCCTTAAAAGTTAAGTCGACTAGACTTAGGGGAGGAGTCGATCGGACTTAGGGGAGGAGTCGATCAGACTCGGGGGAGGAGTTAATCAGACTTAGGGAAGGAGTTAATTAGACTTAAGAATATAAGTAATTAAGCTTATAAGAGAAGTTAATTAGATTTATAAGAGAAGTTAATTAGACTTACGAGAGGAGTCGAGCTAACTTAAAAGAGGAGTAAAGGAGACTTAAATTAAGAGGCTTACTAGCTTAAAGATACCTTATAAGTTTATCCTAATCTAGGTTAGCTTTATCTTTATCTTTGAGTAACTAATTAAGCTCTGACTCTTATATATAGGCTTTAGATATAAGGGTATAATCCTCTTCGAACTAATAGGCTATAATCTAATCTTAAAGGATACTATAATAGTATTTAGCCTATATCTAATTTAGTGAGTTCTTTAGCCTATTAGATTATTTCTTAAATTTAAAGTATTATAACTTATCCTTTAGTATAAGGATAGTACTATATATATATATATATATTATTAGCCTTAAGCTAATTAGTCTTTATATAGTACTCGCGGAGCTTCTAAAGGCCTACTTTAAGAGCGATAAGTATCTATTACTTCTATTTAATTTAATATTTATTAGAAAGAGGGAGGATAAAGGAAAAGTAAGAGAAAAGTAAGGGAAAAGTAAGAGCGTACCTTCTTTTTTTTAAGTTAACTAATTAATATCTTAAGGTATTTAAATAGCTTATTATAAAGCTCTAATACCTAGTAGATAGTTATATCCTTTATCTTTAAGAATATACTTATATATAGGAAGAATAGTCTTATAAGATAAAAAAGATAGTTAACCTATCGCTATTCCTCTAAATTAAGCTTTAGGTTATCTAGACACTTAATATAATAATACTTATTAAAGTAGGGCTATATTTGTTTATCCCTTTATAATAATAGATAGATAGAATTCTATTATATTCGGATATCTTATATAGGGACTAATTAGCTAGGTTCTATTAATTAAAGCCTAAGGAATTCTGTACGCCTTTATAGGCTTCTATTAATATATATTATAAGCTAGCGTACCCTATTAAGGGTATTTATAATATCCCCTTTCTATCCTCGCTAAATAGAAGCCTTCTATAGCTTATCGGTTTATATTATATCTACTATATCGTTCTTTAGATTTACTTTAATCTAATATAGGAGCTTATTAAGGCTAAGCTAAATTATATATACTATATATAAAATATAAATAATAATAATATCTAGATAGGTCCGTTATATCTTATTAAATATTATCTTATTATTTAATATATTATTAATAGTGATAGCTAGAATCTAATCTTTAATTCTATATCTATTAATAATAGTATATAAGGCTAAAGTAAGGTTCTCTCTAGTATATATACTCTTGAGAGGTTTAAAACTAAGTAGGATCTACCTATATTTCTACTACTTATTAAGGAAATAACTAGTAATCGCTATAAATACCTAATAAAAGAGCGACGTCTAGTAGTTAAGGGTAAGTAATAGCTTTATATCTAATAGAAGTATCTTAAGTATATCTTATTACTAGACCTCGATAGTGCTTTAAAGCTAACGAGTAAGGGTTTTACCCGTTTAGAGGATAGAGAGAGAAGGGGCTTATTAGATTAAGCGTAGAAGGTCTCGAAAGTACTAGTTTTCGATAATCTAGAATAATAGACGAAGGCTTATAACTAAAAGCTACTTCTTCTAATTACTTTTATCCTATAGTTCGGGCGGAGGAGCTTATAGAGCCTAGGGAATAAATAAAGGGATATTAGTCTCACTTCTCTTTCACTTCTCTTTTACTTTTATCTTACCTAGCTATTAATAAACGCCTTAATATTTCTCTGTCTCTACTTACCCTTTAGTATATACCTTTCTCTATAGCTTAATATAGTATTTATCCTATTTCGAGGTACGAAACTAAGTATTAGATTATAGCTATTATAAGATATATATAGATAGCTAGTCTTAATCTCTATACCTTACTTAAAATATTACTAAACCTTAGAAGTTAAGCCTCTTTACCCTATATATTATAGTAAGCCACTATTAGATAAAGATAGCCTTATTTATTTTAGTCTAAAGGATATAATTTAGTTAAGGCCCGACGCGTTTAAGGAAGGGTAGGGGCTCGGTAGTAATAGGCGCGGTTAACTAGCTTTTAGGGGCCGAGGAGGGCGGGATAGAGAAATAATAATTAGATAGAAGAGGGTTAATATTATTACTTATAATAGAATCGAAGTGTTTAGATAAAGATCTAGCTATAATAACGCGAAATAACGTAAAAGTAAGGGTAAAGTAAGAAGAAAGAGAAATATAGAATAAATAGCGGGCTATAGCCTAAAGACTAGACACGCGTTTATTAGTTATAACGCGTATAAGGTAGATTCTTTTATCTAATATTATTAGTCTAATCCCTAGGCCCGGATCTATATACCTATTCTATAGAATTAATCTCTCTAAGTCCGTTAAATATTTAGTCTTTACCTTTACTACTTACGTAAATTAAGTATATAAGCTCTTAAACTAGGAGATTAAATAGAGATATATATAAATAATATATATAAGTAATATTATAGCTTAATATTAAAATTTAGGTAACTAAAAAATAAAAGAAAAATCTCTAGCGGAAAATAATAGTATATTTATCTATAAGAAATATATATTTCTACTCTATACTATTAAAATAAATATAACTACCCTAATATAGACGATAATAATTAATTTTTTCTATACGACTAATATAAATTATATTAATCTTAGTATAAACGATACTATTTTATATAAATATATTAGGGAAGGATAAAAAAAGAGATAATAATACGCGTTTAGACTAGAACGAAGGTAAGAAACGGTAAATAAGCTAAAAATTATACAAAAAGTTTAGGCTAAATCAGGCTAAATCAGGCTAAATAAGACAGAAAATCCTAAATCAGGTAGGATTAGATATCGATAGGTCGGCCTATAGGCGCCTATAGGTAGCCTATAGACGGGCCGGCCTTCGCTATCTATATATAGGCCGCCTATAGACAGGCTATAGGCCGCACTTTTTGTCTATAGACGGCCTATATTAATATCTAAAGCCACTCTATAGAGAACCTAAGGTATTAGTTCTATCTAGAGAACTACTAGTTAATATTATAGAAGATCTGCCTTAGCTTCTACCCTAGTTTATTAAGGTTACGTATAAGGCCTATCTAGTAGGTATTTAGGATATCCTTTATCTATCTAATTATATAAAGGCTATTAGTTATATCTATTATAGGACACAGGTCTAGGTCCTAGATAATTATAATAGTGCCTAACTAATCTAGCTATTTTAGGATCGTAATAGCCTAGGCGTGCTATACGGAATAATCCTACTTAGAGTTTACGATCTAGGGCTTAAGATTTATACTAAATAGAGCGAGTTATAAGGACTATAGGCCTTTTAGAGATTTCTACTATCCTAGACGCGTCGCGCGGGTCGTAGCGTCCCTAGATAAGAGATCTCTACTCTAGTTAGCCTAATCTTTAGTGTTATAAAAGGAGATAGATCGGGTATAGATAAAGAGCGTGCCTAGCTATTAGTAAAGAGAGGTAAGCTATTCCTAGATAGTAATTACGAGAGCTATAGGATTTATAAGTAGTCGAAGGGTAATCCTAATAATAGGGAGGATAGAGGTTAGTCTAGAATTATATTAGTTTAATAATAATAGGATTAAAGGAAAAGAAGGGATTATATATAGCTTATAGGGGGGTAGTAATAGATAAATCTATAACTATAAATAGTTTTATTATTATAAAGCGGTTTAAAGATAAAGCGAGTAGAAGAAGCGATTAATAAGATCGAAGGGAGAGTATATAAATTAAAGAGGCTTTAGATAAAAAGAGTGAAGATAGTAAAAAAGAAGAATAGGATCAGAAAAAAAAGTATTATAGAGAGAATTCTAAAAGAAATAAAGAAATAAATAGACTAAGATTTTCTTTTATACTTTATTCCGGAAGTTTCCTCTATATATATCTTCTTTATTAAAGACCTCTTCTTTATAAAGTTCCTCTTAATATAAAGAAGATTAAAATAAAGGAAGATAAGATACCCTAATTTAAAAATTACTAAGTAAAATAGTAATAGAAAGTATTATCCCTCTTCTATATATAAACTAGACCTTATATATTATCCCTATAAAGAAAGATAGACACATCGAATACTAAACTAAATAATAGTCGACCCTCACTTTATTCTATTATTAGTTATATATTAGCTTAATATATTAAAGAGACGCGTTATAGAAAGGCGAGAGCGGAGAAATATAGTTAAGAGGTGTTACGACCCCTATAGCCACCAACTATTTAAGGGGCCGTAACTTATAGATAGGCCACTAGGAGCTAATAAACCTAAGTAATCACGTAACTAAGCGATCAGGGACTCTACTCTAAGTAAAGATCTAAGTAGGTCTAATCTAGACCTACCGGTAGAGGAAAAACGGTATATAGGTTACTCTATAAACCGGGTTTCCCCTACTACGCAGAAAGGCGTAATATATAATCGTGACTCCCGCGTCGACTCCTAGAGTATATATAGGAGTATACGGCGACTCTACGGATATACCCTCGGGGTATATCTCGGGGTAGAAAGAACTAGGATATATAGGGACGCTTATCTACCGTATATATTTAGTTCTTCGCGATTAATTCTTATTCTTATATTATTACTTAGAACCGACTATCGAATAGTATCTTTATAGTATACCTCGTTAATAACCCTCCTATAATAAGACTAAGTCTTCCGACTAGATCTTATTAGCGCTTCTACCTAATACGCCTTATAAGAAGACTCTATATACCCGACTCCGTATAAAGCCTAGCGAGCTAAGAAACGGTACGGTTACTAGTTACTATCTTAGGGTTTGTAGTCGGTGCCCGGAAGACCGTATTTAGCCGCCCCGGCACAAATACTAATTCTACCCTATAAGAATTTAGTATTACCTAATACGTATTAACCTTCGGTGTCGCCGCTTATAGTGCTTAGGAAGCAACGCGTAATAAGAGGCTTAAAGATCGGCTAGGATAGAGTTAGTATTAAGGAATTTAGTATAGCGAAGGGTTAACTCACTAAAGTAGTATTTAATAAAGGCCTTTAAAATCCGGCGGCGGTAGCCTAAGTCTTTATATATATAGTTATTAAGCCCGTAGATATAGATTACGTTTAAGGCCTCCTTAAACTTTTAAAGATCCCTATTATTTATCCGCACGTAGTTAATACTATTACTAATATAGTGCTTATATAGGGACTTAGAATTATTTAGGTCGGATTAGAGACACTTAGCCTATTTATACGGCTAGGGGAAAAGGGGCACTAGAAGGTCTAGAAGATACCGGAGATAAGGAATATAATAAATAGCCTAGTAAAGATCCTCTATAAGGGTATCTCCGAAGATAGCGCTACTTAGAAGAGTAGGCGAGCTATAACCTTAAACGCTAGAGTAATAAGGGAGTATACCTAAAGGATTAACGGGCCCTATAGGAGTAAAAGGGGTAGAAGATATAATAGATATTAATAGATAATAGATATTATTAATAGTTATTAGAGAGTGATGATAGTTAATATTAACGAATGTTAGTAGAGGTTAATAGATATTAATAGAGGTTAATAGATAGGGTTGATAGTTGATAGATATTAATGATAGTTAGCGGGGGTTAATAGAGGGGATAAAACAAGAAAAAAATTAAAAGAGATTTATAAGAGAAGTGGGGTGTTAATAAAGAAAGAAAGAGAAAGGAAGAGAAATTTATTAAATATACTTATTAGGAAGTTTCTAGCTATATACAAATTTAGCCCTAATCCCTTTTAGGAAATAACCCTAAAACCCTCCCCGTATAAATCTTTAAGACTATTTTACGACCGCTTATAGCATCGTATTAACCTTAAATTTTGATAGAAAAATCTTATAGCCCTAGATATACACTATATAAATTTTGAGCCGATTTACTTTACAAATGCGGCGGTGGGAAGGCCATATTTTTAAATACCAAATTAGGACTAGCGCGGATTTTCTAGTGGCCTCGACACCTTAAAAGTTGACAACTTTGCGACCGTATATCTCCACCATTTTTGGTCGGATCAGAATATAAAAGACATCATTATACTCGCCTCGCTGTGCTCATTCGAATTATGCTCTAAAGGTTGTAGATTGCCTGTATATAAGGGGGTGCCCGTCCCCGTTATTTCGTATATAGTCATGTTTTAAGCATTCAACCAAGGTCTAGCCAAGTCCTCTCTTGACTATCGATACATATAGTGGAATGTTTGTAATCTGCAGCTTGGTGTCGTGTTTGTCGATAGCAATGTTG
Organism: Penicillium corylophilum; assembly: GCA_018410145.1. Classification (NCBI taxonomy): domain Eukaryota; kingdom Fungi; phylum Ascomycota; class Eurotiomycetes; order Eurotiales; family Aspergillaceae; genus Penicillium; species Penicillium corylophilum. The sequence continues at coordinate 482,132 of JAGUQL010000017.1, read as the reverse complement.
CCGTTCCGTCTAGAAGTATATCTCCGCCTGCTTTTTTTTTCGCAACCCTATCAACATTGTAAATATACCAACAGTAGGTATTACAGTATAATAATATAGTATGATCATATAGAACAGGACTTACAATATTGAATTGATTTTCTTAATTTATATTTCACATATTTTAAATAACCTACTAATTTTTTCACCAGCACCACTGCTTGACCGTTCGACCCAACACCACGTAGACATGTCTGGCCATCGCTGGAGTGGGTTCTGGCCGTACGGACTCGGGCTATAATAGCGATAACGCTTGGCCTTCTTTCGCAGACTATCATTCATGAGTACAGCATCTAGCTACGGTGGAACTCCACATCTGTGTGTTATATGTAATTCTGTGAGGTCTCAATGAGGAGTCTGCGGTTTGTGATAGCGGACGTCCAGCCTGCCAAGGAGTGGGCGAGCTTAGGTCGTTAGAAGACTATAGATGTCTAAACTCTCTTCAGCACTGCCCGTAATGCGTTTGACTGGACAGATAATGGTACACCACTGGTGTCTACTTCGAAAAGAAATTGATCAAGACCAATGTTGCCGTATCTGAACAAGTTCACGGTCTCCCAAGCATTGCCGCTACAGAGGGCAGTAAAACCAATTTGATTGTCATTCTTGAGCCCGTTGGGTTGGAGGCGGAAACCGACCGTCTGGCCATTTTCTGAAAACGGTCTACCAAGCTCCCGAAGGATATCAAATCCGTTGTAAATCCATTTTGTAAGCTTGATGGCAGGATGAGAGTCCGCTTCAAGAACGATGGTGTGAGGCACATCACCATCGGATATGTAAAGACCAGCAAACCTATGTGTTGTTCTTTCCTTGGCGATTTCTTCGAGAGCAGGTAATAGTACTCTAGCAACCCCTTTGTCAACTCCGGATACCACTTGAAGACCAGCTTGTTGCTTCAAAGGAGCGGCATCAGACGTGGCAAGGATGCTAAAACCAACATCGTATTCCGGTATCAGCACTATTTTGCTACTGTAAACATTCCCTGGCAGTTGTCAGCAATTGACACTATCTTCAGAAGAACCAGACCTGGAGTGGTCGCCTCACAGTCGCCATCTTTCCTGTATAATTCCACGACTCTGTGCCCAACCTGGACAAGCTCAATCTCCCAAGGCATCCTTACGGCCTTCAATGTGCTGGCCAAGTGTGACTTTGGCTTGAACCACCTCCGAGTTTGTGCTTCAGACAGAAGATCACTTCTCAATATGGACCTGCCAAGAGTTGACAAGCAAGCTCATGTAGTTTGCACCGGCACTGTGAGTGATTTATCAGGGTAGCTGTCCACATTTAATATAAGTGCAACTTACGGGGAAAAAGCGCCGAATTCATTATTCCACCCGCATTGTAATGGATCACTTGGTACTACACCGTATAAGCTTTGGGTTGCAGGAGGAACACCGAAGCTGGGTTTAAGCCAGAGGCTCTAATATACTTCTGTTGAAGAGATTCTCGAATGAGTCTTGCTTCATCCGTTCCAGCGCCAAAGCAAAAAGCACGAATCCACCATTGCAGTATGCAGGGGTGTAACTGCTAGGAAAAATAGCCGGTGCGTTTGCTATTCCCCTAGTAAAATTAATTCGATCACAGGTTATATATTTACCAGTATTGTCAAGGTATCCACAAGAAGGCTTGTCAGCAGCGACTAAGGTTGGCAAACGTGATGGTTGTAGTTGAGGATATCCTGTGTCCATTTCATAGACTTGCACACTAAAGTCATTAAGCCCATAGTCCCTAGATATTCCAGGAAGGTGGCTCGCCAACTCTCTCAAATTATCTCTTCCCAATTTAGAACCGGATTGGCATGTCCTTCCGTTTCGAGCAACTCAGGTACATAGTCCGTGATAGGATCATTAAGATGACGACCTCCGACTTGTATAAGGTATGTATATACAGTCAAAAGTTTGGTAATGCTACCAGTTCGATATATCGAGTCGCCATTGATCTCATTGACGCCGAAAGAACTCTTTGCCACGCTCTTGGATGTTTGATGACGCTCGTAAAGCAACTGAGGGTCGGAAGCTGAGAATAGAGAGATGGAAAAGCTGGTTTTTTTATTTGCAGTCGAAATAGAGAGATGTGTACTTAAAAGAGCAACGAAAGATTTGACTGCGACCTGGAATTTTGGATCGGACGCGAGATTTGTAGGTGGCGGGAATACTCGTCCCAGTAGGAGAGAAGCGGCAGATAGCATTATCGTCGATGTAGTAGCAATTTTGGCCAAAACTGATTGCCCAGTGAATACCATGGCTACTCAGGAGCTTGCGATGCAGCAAGTAGGGTAATCCTGGATACAGCAACATTTATTTGCACGGATGAACACCCGGCGAAAAAAGTTCAAAACACGCTAGCCGTGCCTTGGTAGAAAACCAAATTTGCGATTGAGCGACAGGTTTACCTTGGCAGCGGTATCAAGTGCGAGGAGAACGGTTGAGCCGATCTGTTCCCGCTTTTGGGCCCACCTGGGCAAGCCAAGATCAAGACTCTGAGCTAATATATACGCTCCTACCAGCGAGTATAATGTCTAGGCTTCACAAAAGTTTTATGAGAGAGTTACTGAGCTTACTATACTGCACTTGGAAGCGGCTTATTGCTTTCATAGAATGACCTCATTCAATATAGCAGGGCCGTTTTTTCTCGCTTTATTACGTGTCAAATGTAACCTGAACAAGGGTTTCTGTTTGCAGCCCCACTGTAGCCAAGTTTCAGCCGGAACGATGTATGCGGAAGGCTTATCACCACCAAGGTGACTTAAATTGTGTTTTGACTTCTGCACGGACAGGGTATATTCCAAAAAGATTGACTCGTTGTACCAAGCCACATATCTTATCCATTGACCATCCTCTTTTCCCCTCCTCTATTCAGGATTTATCCTTGTCGCATCGCTGCAGGACGTGTATTCTCGGTCCTTTTGCCTTTTTAAGACAAGACGGAAAGAGATGGAAGACTTGAACACGTCCCCACTTACCTCTAGTCTAGGTAAAAAGAGCTCTAGTAAAGTAAAATCTTGTTTCCAAAAATGTGACAAAAATAATATAGCGGTTCTCAAAGTAACCAGATGAAAACTGAGAATAAACGCTTTGGCGGCGTATTTCAACGCTTTCTCAACCACGGTCGTTGATCAGGATCCTGTCTTCGGGGAAGCAGCCCCACTAGATCTCCGACCCCCCCCCCCCCCCCCCGCCCAGAAACGAAGAAAACATGAATCTTATCATCCATGTCAACTAGTATTTTACATCGGATGGCTTTTATACCGAATCCTCAAGTCTTGCCCCTCATTATACTAGGATTGCAATTATATTGGAAAGGAATCGGCTGTACATCGCACGTCCGACCATATGTGTCCCACTAACGGCTGGTTTGAACGAAAGCAAGCTACCGTCTACTAAGCTCCAGGACAATTATTCAGTCCATATACGGCGTCACAAGGGCGGCAACGAAGCCAAGGCAAAATTGGACAATTGTCGTCTCTCGAAAGGATCGCACACGATGGCTTACATTCCATCAAGAAAGCGATGAGTAGTGCCAACATCAACTTTTTTTGTTGTTTGCAGCCTAAGAACAAGGCGTTTCAGCAGTGTCAGAGTCATCAGGCCGAGAGAACATTAGCGAGCCAGGCTGGTTCATATCAATACAGCTAGCTGCCAAGTACACCCTTGATCGTTGTAAGATTCATATGTAACGCCGCATGCTATGACGAACACATTATGGTGTGAACAAATTCATCTGAACGAGCTCATTTTTTGTCTTGTTACGTGTCAAATGTAACCTGAACAGGGGTCTAGCATTTCATGTCGTCAGTACTGATTACTTTATTTTATTACGCTTCGCTTATTTATTAGCGCCCTTGAACCCTGCTAGTATAAGGCACAAAACCCACTCCTGTGCTGGGCCACGAGATCAATAGATGGTTCGTTCATGAATTTTGGACCCCGGCAAAACGCGGCCCGTTTATGGGTTAAACTGACACTAACAAACTCGTAGAGGCATAATATTGGTCGCATGTGAAACACTGTTTGAGGCCAACGATTTAGGCAAGGTCGGACGAGTGGCACGACGATTCCGGGAAATCTTTATCATCTGGCTTTCGTCGTCATATGCTGATTATAAATTCGCCCCTTCGCAAGCCCTACCATGAACGCAGAGGATTTAGCGGCACGCGGCTTTCCAGATACCAACTGGGCTGATTACAACCTCGAAGACCTTGATAATTGTTTGTCTGACCTTCGCTCTTCTCGCCAAGTTCACAACCTACACCTTCTTTACGTCAATCCAACGAACTTACAGCCCATAAACGTCCTTTTTATCTGGTTAAGTGGCTCCTGCGACGAACGCTCCCAAGGTTAGTTATCGTACTTATTGAGCAGACACGCAGAAGTAATTATACTCACCATTCTCTACTGGCTAGCTCTTGCATATTTCACGCGATTGATCGAGGACCGAACACTCGACGACAATGAGGGTACGTATCAGGATTCAGGAGCCCCCCATGACTTGAGGTAAGAGAGGGCTTGCGCAAGTCTGTCCTGGCTTCTCTTAAAATGGCAAATTGGCCGAAATACGCCTTTTGCATGGATGCGACAAGGATAAAATTCTGATTACAAGAGGAAATTTTGAGCCAGAATTTGAAATATACCCTGTACATGCGGGGCACCAATACTTCACACAATTGGTAGTGATAATTTGGCCCCCATCATCCCATCAGCAACTCGGTCCCAACTCGACCTTTACACAACAGCAAACACATATGATTGGTTTGTAGATGTACAAGGATTTAGAGTAGCAACTGCGGCATTGACCCGATTTGAACCAAAGCACTTGTTTCCTGATTGCTTTTCCCCCAGAATCCTCCCTATGATTGGCCTAAGTGACGGATTGGCACCATCGCATCATGTTATCATTCTAGCTTATCATAGAAAATGCTTTGCCCCAAAGATAGCACGGTCACGTAGACCCATGACCACTTTTCAATTTAAATCGTTCCCCTGCAGGAAGAACGGCCAAATGCTAAAATTTTTGACATCATAAGTCAACTACAATGGCCATCTCTCCAGTTCCAGGGGACATTATATACCTGATTTTTATGAGTCTAGATAACATAGGTGATTGTCTTCATTTAGCACGCTCGTGAGTCGTGTCGCGAATGGTTTGATGTCTTAGATCGGCACCGGCTGCCAATCCTGAAATCTGCTATTGTGAAAAATCAATGCTTGCCTTGGCTTATCTTCATAGCTGACCAATATTCTATAAAGATGCGATCGCAGACCCATCAGTATGACATTCAGTTATGTCATTTCGTAGGCCTCTCAGCACCTCCAGACTCCCCTCATGCATGAAAATTACCTCCCGGTCGAGTCTCATTATCGGCCAGTGATGATTGAAAAATGCTTCAAAGCAAACTGTTTGGGATATTAGTAGTCAGGAGTTATCTAGCTATTTCATGAGCTGAAGTAGCGGTAGAGAGGTGTTACGGACACACAGGGGCTAAGTCCAACTTTGGACACATGAGAGCCAATGAGTTCTACGTTCAACACAGAGCTACCGGAGTCACGTGCAGGATCTAATACCTGGGAGACCCCAGGTACGGCGACTAGAAACACTTCGGAAAAGGAGCCATAAGTGGCCTCCTCCTAACCAGCGACCGAAAGGAAGAACTCGTAAGGTTATGCCAGTCGAGAGACCAATCCCAATAACTGTTCGATTGTTAGTAAATTTTGGAGATAGAGAGACGTGTTTCCGTACGGAAGATGCCCAGTATATCCGCAATCATCTCGAAGAGTTTGTTCATAAATATGAATAAGATATCGATGCCATGCGAGAAACAGGCCTGTGTGATGTGCTGTAATATTCTTAGCTATCTTATCATGGTATTAAAGAGCACACTTACAATAATTTCCAACATTTATATGCACATAGGGAAAGTCATGATATAGGCTCTGATTTAGCCCAAGTCGGGAAGGCTGATACTGAAGACATTGTACGGCTTGAATGTATTCTTCTTTCTCGTTCTTACTCAAACTCCTCCATTCTTGTCTGATGACTATGTTTCGGCAAGGCAAATTTGGTGCTGATTGCAAGATATCGTGTAGGGATACGAAGAGGAGCAGCGCGGTCATTATTACAAGTAGAAATGATTTGAGAGCCCCCCAGGTGAATTGTGATTGCCCCAGTAGGTCACAAAGTTTGCTACCAGTCCGCTCCTCTGCTGCCCTTTCGGGAAGCGGGGTATATCTTGCCTCGAATGGACGGCCAACTTCGAACATTTTTGTCGTGCCAAGGTAGGCCCAGATTGTCCCGGTGGAAATTATTGCGACCGACGGTTTTAACGTATGTCCAAACTCCGATGCTACCTAGTTCATTACTTAAATATGGAATATTGAGAGCAGCATTCCATGGTTAGTCTAATGAAATTGGCCCCCAATGTCGATCCAAGCGGGGTCAGAGGGATCTGCGCTCATGTGCATACACTAGGGGTGTTCTAGGCAAACAAAGAGAACAACGTCCCATTCGAAGGGTATCAGCGGTAATACCAACACTTCTTGCTTTTGTCTATTTCATCTGGGTTGCATCATCTTCTTTTTCTTCTTGCCTCTCCACGCTGTTGATCTCGATCTTGTTTTCTCTAATCGTCACCAAATCACAATGAACCGAATTGTCGAGCTGGCTAAGCGTATCCAGCAGCGCACATTGGATATTGATATTTACCTTCAGCAAAATGACCTCCCAACCCCTAGCTTTGATGAGGATGGTCCTTCTGACCTGAATTTATCCAGCGGTGAGATGGCAAAGGCTCGCAGTGACGTGTTGGAAGCTACCTTAGAGCTCCACGATCTCATTCTGGGACCTGCAATGTGCCTTCGTCCTGTGGTAGGTGCTATTTTGGTGGACATGCTTTGCCTATTATACAAACTCACAGTGTGCCTCTGACAGTACAACGGAGTCGGCCTGCAAGCTATTTACAAGTATGACATCGCATCCAAGGTACCTCTTCACGGCGAGATCTCTTTCGGCGAACTAGCCGACAAGTGCGGTCTGAGTGAGGTTAATATCCGGCGTATCCTACGTTTCACTATGGCCTTTAATCATGTCTTCCGGGAACCGCATAAGGGCTTTGTCGCCCATACTGCAGCATCACGGAAATTGGTTGATGATGCTCATGCTCGAGATGGACTAGGTTATATGTTCGATGAGGTCTGGCAGGGATTTGCTCATGTATAAAGTCCTGCTATCTTTTGTTTCGCATTAAATGCTAACATATCACAGACTCTTCCTGCACTAGAGCAATTCAACAGTGATAAGCCTAATAAATCGGTAAGTATCTCAGGGGATAAGGGCCAGGAGCGTGGAGACTAATTATTGGTTATTACTAGGGCTGGGCTCATTATCATAATACTGATGAACCTGCTTGGAAATACTATGCCTCTCATCCTGAAATGGCGAAACGGTTCGCTGGAGCAATGTCAACATTCACCAATGGACATGGGAACTCGCCGCTGGCTCTTGCAGATCACTACCCCTGGGATGCGATCGGTAAGGGAACGGTCGTGGATGTCGGTGGATCCAAAGGAAATATTAGTGTTTTCTTGGCCCAAAAGTATCCGAATCTCCGCTTCGTCGTACAGGACCTTCCTGACATGATCGCTGGTGTGGCTGAAACACTTCCTGCTGATGTGGGAGGCAGGGTTGAGTTTCAGGCGCATGATTTTTTTATTGAGCAGCCTGTCCAGGGAGACGTATATTTCTTTCGCAACATCTTCCACAACTGGTCTGATTCTCATGCCATTCGCGTTCTGAAGGCTCTTGTCCCTGCCTTACGGCCTGGTGTGCGGATTGTTGTCAATGATTATCTCCTCCCCGAGCCAAACACGATGCCGTGGATCAAAGAGCGAGCTGTTCGGTAAGTTGTTCTCAGCCTATATCGAGACTTAGTGTGCTGATCGCCTTAGGGATATGGACATGATAATGCTTACTTTGTTTAATGCAAGGGAGCGGGAGGCGGCTGATTGGATTGAGTTGTTCAAAAAGGCAGACCCACGTTTTTCGAATGCCAAAATCTGGACGCCTGAAGGTGCTGCTATGGCGATCATTGAAATTGCGTGGGAAGGTTGACTTGTGACTACTGATAATCTAGTAGGAGAAAACCGGCTCAAAAGAGATCCTTAGGTAAGCGATATCTACTTATATTATATTTTTCCCTATAGCGCCTACCGCTCTAGATAATAGTTCTAAAGTCTAGATATTTTTATCTATTTTATTCAAATTTATAAAAATGTTTAAAGTTAGTACCCCCGGGTAGGTGAGGATAGACTGCGCCAAAACCCACGCCAACCCGAACCCAACCCAACCCGAACCCGCATAACCCGAACCCAACCTATTTAAGTGGGTCCTTGTCACTGCATTATTTGTGCGGTAATAGCCTATATTTTTAGGTATTTGACTTATAATAAAGGCCTCTTTCTACAACTATCGTTTCTGATGTACGTTTAATGGGTTCCTGAAGCTATCGGACCCTATTTTCTGACGGCCGTCAGAAAATAGGGTTTAATTCGCTATCGTATTAATCACTAATAATATACCTATTGATTGTCGATAAATAGTCTTATATTTATAATAAAACAAAGTATAAGGAATTATTTAATATAAGAAATAATAAAATTAAGGCATAAATAAAATAAAATAATAAAAATATAGCGTTTCCTCTATAAAGATAAACCACCTTTATTCTATATTAGATATATATTTCTGTAGAATAGAGACGCTATTCTTATATTCTTACGCTTCTACCATAACCCTATAGTCGGACCCTACTAAAAGTATATAAATAACTAATTACTACTATTAATTAATTAATATACAAAGGGATTTCTCTTTTTTTTAAGTGATTATAGCTAGTATTAATAACTTAGGAAAACTGTGACTAGAACGTATATAAATAACATTTTTAATTTAGATGAATCAGCCGAATTATGTACGCTAAGACTAGGATTTTATGTAAATTCGGGTTAAGATGGGTTATTTGCGGGCTTTTAAATCTAAATTTATAACCCGCTAGGTTAGGTTCGGGTGCGGGTTAAAGGTCTTAACCCGCATTGCGGGTTTTGGCGCAGTCTAGGTAAGGATAGTCCGAAATTCCGAAACGGGTTAGCGTTTAGTCCGGGATTCCTAAAGCGGAAATAGTCTAAAATATATAAGTTTAGCGTAGTTAAATATATATATATATTTTAGACTAAGTTAAACTCGTGTATTTTTAATCACACTAAACTTATATATTTCTAATTATACCTTTCTCCTCTATCTCTAACTACGCCCTTCTCTACTTCTAACCGCTAGCTTTACTAGGCTCTACTCTTTTTTAATTAGTATTTTAATATATAATTAGTATATCTCTAGATATATTAATTAGGACTAGTCGCGATAGCGCTAGTTTAGTATTAACTATAATATATTAGCGTAGACTAGTCCGAAGCGAATAGCTTTAGTCCGTAACTATCACAGACTATATTTTCTAACGGCCGTTAGAAAATATATCCTTATCTATCCCCTACTCTTATATAATAGTCTATCCTCCCTAGACTATTATAGATCGCTATAAACTAGTTTAGACTAGTCGTAATTACACTAGTTTTATCTAATCTAGAATCTATAAGTTTAGCTTAGTCTAAATATAGAACTAATATATATAACTTAAACCACACTAGTTATATTCTCGTTAAGGTAGGCTTTATATATATCTATCTAGATTCCTTCTTTACCTAAAGCTCTTTTTATTTCTATATTTACTCGTTATCGTTATCTACGCGTTATCTTTAGTTCCTTATAATTTACTATTATTATCTACGCTTTATCTTTAGTCTTTATAGATAACCTTCTCTATTAGAGTTTATAGTCCGCCTACTAGATAGTAGCCTTTAGAATATATATAGAAGATAGTGAGAAATCTTTAAAAAAGCTTATTTATAGTAATTCTAAAATCTTAGAAATATTAATTCGCCGATTTTAGACCACTTCACTAAGAATACTTTTACTAATACTCTACTCTTTAATTAAAATCTAGGCTTTATAAGACTAGTGTAGCTTTTTATATACTAATAAAGAGTATTCGAGATTACCCCGGTCTTACCTAGTCTAAAATATATAAGTTTAGCGTAGTTAGAAATATACTCCTAACCTATATATTTTCGACTAAGCTAAACTTATATATTTCCGACCACACTAAACTTATATATTTTAGACTACGCTAAACTTATATATTTTAGATTACACTATTCTACTATATTTCCGACTATACTAAACTTATATATTTCGACTACGCCCTATTACTATACTTCCGACCGTGCCCCTCTGTTCTTTTTCATCTACGCTCTACTCTAATAGCGATTACTATTATATATAAAGTTAGTTTAGCTCTTAATCTAGTAGGTAGGACTAGTAGTAAATCCGTTAGGTAAGTATTGTCTAGTTAAGTATAGTACGTAAGTATATTTATCACTATAAGATATAGACACAGATATATATTATAGCCCTTCCTAGTACTAACTCCGTACTCCGACTAAAGCGAATACCCTCTCTATCGATATAGATCCTACTAATAACGCTTTCGACCGCGATCGCTTATTATTACTTATCTATTCTAGGCCACTACCCCTAGTCTTAGTTAAATTTTCTAACGGTCGTTAGAAAATATACCTCTAGCCTATCTAAACTCTATAGAACTAATATAATCCGCACTCATCCTATCTTAGTTATATATAAGAAGATCGAGATTTAGTAGAGAGATCTTAGATAATAAACGAGACTAGCTACTAAGATATAATTCCTTTTTAAAGATCCGCTAAGCCTTAGTAATCCCTTAAAATATAATCTAATAGAGATTAGTTAGATAAAAGATTATATTAGACTATACTAGCCTTTCTTCGTCTATAAATTAGCGAAGTTAGATAGGCGATATATTAATTTAGCTAATTTAAAAGCTAAGTAATTAGTTCTTAAGTAATTTAGCTATTAGGCCCTTAGTACTATTTAATAGCTACTAATTCTAAAGGGCGATAATTATTACTCTAATATTAGTCTTATAGTTATTAGCTATCTTCGCGAAAATATAGGCTAAGATAAGAATCTAGTAATTATAGATTAACTATAATAAGATTAAGATATAGTTCCTAACTGTTATCTAGGCTCCCTAGATAGGGCTTTAGTACTATATAGCTATATATAAGACTAATATAGAATTAAACTTCTAATAGAATACTAAATATTAGATAATTATTAGGCTAAAATCTAAGACTACCTTATCTAGCTAAGCGTAAAAAGTCTCGGCGGTTTAGCTATCTTATTTTTAATCTTACTTAGCTAGGCTAAGTATCTCGCTACTAACCGTGGTTATCTTAAGCTATATTATATACTATTATTTACTAAATTAGAAGAGCGTCTCTTAGAGATAGTCTTATTTAGCTACTTAGTCTTAGTAATAGATTAGTTACTATTAGATATTAATATATTATTAGCGCGATTATTTACTCTATAGATTAAAGATTATATCCTATAAGGCTTTATCCTAGATAAAGATATTTAGGAGCTAGATATTATAATAACTTAGGTAGTATATCTCTAAGGCTTAGTTATAGATTAGTACTATTATTATCTTCCCTAATACCTAGCTAATACTCTTATAGATAAGAAAGAGCGAATACTTTTATTATTATCGAGAGAGTTAGTAGCTAGCACTAGGTTCGCCTCGCTTTAGCTCTTAAAAATAGATATAGATTCTTATATACTTTATCTATAGAGTAATCTTACAGATATATTATATAGTCTTAATAGTATCTTATTAAGGTTAAGCTTAACTATAGTAATAACGCTAGATAATCTACTTCTAGATATTATTAGGGCTAGAAGATAAAGATACTAAGGTAATAGCGAATAATAGAGATAAAGATAAAGCGAGAGCGTTCTATAATATATTAGTATAGAGATATATATATAGGGCGAGAGTAATCTATAGGATCTAGTCGGTTAGAACTACTATAAAATATTATTAATATTACTTCTAATTAAATAATAATTATAGATAGGCCTTATATTAAAAAATCGCCTTTTATTTTTTTATTTATTATTAATACTCTTAGTTATAGTATTATTATATCTAATTAGAATTAATAGAGCGAAAATTATAGCTAGAGAGATAGTAGAGGAATCTAAATATGATTAGTAATTTATAGATTTCCTATATATTATTAATTACTCTTTATATAATATTTATCTTAGAGATAGCGAGAGAGGTTATATCGTATATAGTAATAGCTATATATAGTATAGAGAAGAACGCGGAAATCCGCTAAGACTTAGAGATATATAGAAAGGCTATTATTATTACTTTCTCTCTCTATTACTACTACTATAGCTATTAGTAAGCTCTAGCTTAGCTCTAATATATTTCGGGGGGGAGAGATACTATAGCCGCTTTAAAACTCCTATTACGACGACGTAATAGAGAAGAAGAAGCCTCGCGAAGAATAGCGTACGTTTCCCCTAAAGTTTAGGGGACGCTTATCTATTTCGGGTTAAGCGCCGGGCAGCTTCCCCTACTAAAACCCGCGAAGTACGCTATACTTTAACGCAGACTACCTCTAGAGTAAAACCCTAACTAAGATACACTATATCCCACGACCCCCTATAGGATAGAACTCTCTACTACTCTATTTCACTATAGAACTTCTTCGTATACTTATAATCGCGATAGGTATATATAGTAGAGTTACGATACTTCGGATCTATTATATAAGCGATACTATAGGAAAAGTAATATTTATAGAGAGAATTAGAAACAGAACTATTAGTTAAGATTAATTAATATTAATAAGCCTATTTTCTTTACGAGTTTTATTATTAACTAATATATTACTAAGAGCGTATAACTAATAAAAATTAAGAAAATAAGGAACTAATACTTATCTAAGAGGGGTAAGCGGTTATAAAGCTTTCGGGGACGAAAGCTAGGAGAGAGAGAAATAATACTACGACCCCTATAGCCACTAACTATTTAAGGGACCGTAGCTTATAGATAGGCTATTAAGACCTAATAAAACTATAAGAATATATAACCTAGAGGAAGGTATAGTTTCTAGCTACTTACTTACCGTCACGAACTATACTCGCTATAGCGAAAGGACGATTAGTACGAGTTACGTAACCGTGACTCCTATATTAACTCCTAGAGAGTCAACGATAGAGTAGATAGTGACTTTAGATCTACTTAGAGGAAATATATCTAGGAGTAGGAGAACTAGGTATATAGAGATACTTATCTACTATAAGTATTTAGTTCTTCGCGATTAATCCTTATATAGTTACTTAGAACCTATTATTAGATAGTATCTTTATAGTTTACCTCGTTAATAAACCTCCTATAATAAGACTAAGTCTCTTAACTAGATCTTATTAGCGTTTCTACCTATACGCCTTATAAGAAGAATCTATAGACCCGAGCCCGTGTAAAGCCTACCGAACCAGGAAACGGTACGGTTATTAGTTATTATCTTAGGGTTCGTAGTTAGTGCCCGGAAGGCTATATTTAGCCGTCTTAGCACAAATACTAATTCTATCCTATAAGAATTTAGTATTACTTAGTACGTATTAACCTTCGGTATTACCGCTTATAGTGCTTAAGAAGTAACGCGTAATAACTAGCCTAATATTTTATTATAAAGTTAAAGGGTATTAAAAACAAGTACTACTATATTTTTCCTAGCTATTTAATTTACAGGGAATCTATGTATGGGCTCGAAGGAGACACGGCATATGTATATTAGGACCTGTGATGCTATACCGGTGATAGTTGCCCTTTCGGCTTAGCCGCCAGGCGTTAATGAATTGTGTGTGTGTGTGTGTGTGCGTGTGTGTATCGTTACCATTGTAGGCAGACATGAGTGATTACGTGGAAGAAAACTAGCCTTATGAAAGCTCGAAGGCCATGAGTTTAGACATATAGTATCTATCAAATTCACTCATTTCGTCTCCTCTTGCGGCCTTTTTTCCCCCTTCTGTGCTTCAATTCCTTATAAATATACCATCCACTTTCATATCATAACATACAAATGGCGCCTCTTATATTTTCACCGCCCCTTTCCATCATCTCGAGGATAGCCGTGGTCCTTGTGCTCGTTCGCACTTCACCGCCCACGCTTTGATAGCGATGTTCAGAATCACCAGCGACATAATAAAGGCTGTGAAGCCCATACCCACAGTGAAGGTGAACATGGCGTCCAGTTCATAGAACTCCATAGCTTCGATCACTTGGCGAGTCTATTCAATATTAGTAAGGGGCTTTTACATCCGCGGAAATCACTTACACTCAACATAAAGATGAGCCCACCAGACAAGAGACAGAATCCAGCCACAATCTCAGTAGGAGGGCGAGCCGGGAGGTATGAGGTTGGCGGGCGCAGGAACAGTAAGACATATGTCATTCCGCGAGCAATCGCGAATCCAACGAGCATATTACCCCACTGCTTATGCACCATAGTCGAAGTCATACTGTCCTGGTGATGCGATCCCATTATTATACCAAGGAGCAGGATGATAAGAGCTGGCATCGGGTTAAGGGGAACACCCTGTGACTTAGGAGGTTGCCAGTTCTTATCAGTATCGCTTGATTCCTGGGTAGGGGATCGAACCAGGGTGCTATTAAGCGCGCCGAGAATACGCCGAGATTCGAAGAGCATACCAACAAGACCACCACCGAAGAACATAATAGAGATTGAGACGTGCTCCATATCACTCGCCGACCACTTTTTCCCTCGGCCGGCTAGGTGTTCCAAGAAGACATTAATAACACCATACAACCAGATGACGAACGACTCCACAAATTCGCCTAAGGGGACCTTTGCCTTCCAGCCGACGACAGACGCCGGAGGCTTTTTATTCCAGGCCCATCCTAGGTCCGCCCAGGCTCCTATAAAGCGCCCAATAGTGATAACACCATACCAGAAGAAGATCCCACCTTTTATAAAGTGCGCTAGACCGTTAAAAATCTCGTCACCATGAAAGATACCACTATAAGTAACAGCTCCAGTGGTAATAGCAATAAAACCAAATGGAAGAATGATTCGATCAATCGTGTTATACACGCCATTGAAAATGCGTAAGACACGGATCGAGACCATTCCGGGCACGCGGTTTGAGAGGAACCGATCGACAATAGATCTATAGAACCGATCGACAATAGATCTATAGAGCCAGCCGCGTGGGCCAGAAGGCTTTGGAGGAAGCTCCTCGGGATATTCAAAGCTATAGCACTCAGCTTGCGACTCGTACTGATACTCATCCGTAGCGACAGGGAGGAACGTAGTGCACTCGAAGGATCTCGACTGCGATTGCTTAGCCTCACCGCGACCAGCATACTTAAATATCAAGGTCAGAACGACTTGCGCGCCTATGACCCATGTCACGATCCAGCCTATCTTGTGGTGGGCGTTATTTTCGTATAGATCGGGAGTCTGGTTATTATAGGTGATTCCAAAGAGCAGACCGAGGGTATTAAAGACCAGGAACAGGAACTGGGACGGAAGCGCAAGGCGCGAGCGACCAATACTAAGCATAACGGCTGTCGCGGAGTTAGTATTTAAATACTTGCCAGAGCTAGAAAGTAGTTTACCTGCAGGAAGAACAAAGCACCAGCCCAGAATCATAAGCGCAATGTGGGCCAGGATAGTGTTCGAATGCTGACCATAGGCAAAGTAGCTCGTTGGTCCTTCGTTTTGGGCATTCTGTGAGACGTAAGCTGTCGGGGCAGCTGCGCTGGAGGTCGCATGCAAATCCATGCTCATTGCCATTTCCATATCCATTGATTCATCGCCGCCGTGAGCGAGCGCAAGGCACGCGAGGAAAAGCGTCACGTAGGCAGTTCGAGTCAACAGCTGCATAGGGCCGAGTAAATGATCACGAAGCTCGTAGGAACGGATCAAAGACTTGCTGTAGTTACGAGAGGTCGAAATGGAGGTAGAGCTTCAATCCGCGTAAAAGATCGAAGCTGTCGAATCGTGATATAATGCCGCTACCAGAACCCGGAGATACAAGCCCCCGCAACTATGAAATTTTTGTCTTTGCTCCAGTGGTGTTGGGACTCGGATTGGTATAGGGCTGAGAGGAAAATGGAAGTGTATAAGAGAAACAGATCGGCCGGGCAGGATGAAGGGAATTAATAAGGTGAGAAAATAGCACC
Source organism: Penicillium corylophilum (assembly GCA_018410145.1). Taxonomy (NCBI): domain Eukaryota; kingdom Fungi; phylum Ascomycota; class Eurotiomycetes; order Eurotiales; family Aspergillaceae; genus Penicillium; species Penicillium corylophilum. The sequence continues at coordinate 465,880 of JAGUQL010000017.1, read as the reverse complement.
GGATGTAGTTATATCGCAAATTATTAGGTCTAAGGAAAAATTTTTTATATATATTAGGCCCATCGGCGCAAATCTTCATTGGAACACCGACGACAAACATGGATGCCTGTCTCCTCGATACGTCACTTCTTAAAAGCCGATCGGCACCGTTTGCGGCCAGTTTCGCTCCATCCAGCGCGATATCGCTGACGCTTCAATTAGGCCCCCATTAGCTGTTATTAGTGACTAACTTGCGAATCCCATATACAATTATAGATGGTAGGTACGCGCCACCGGGACTATTAATAACAGCGAATCAGATGTGCTAGCGATATCGCGCTGGATGGAGCGAAACTAGCCGGCAAACGGTGCCGATCGACTCTTGGCACGTGACGTGTCGAGGAGACAGGCATCCATGTTACCGTCGGTGTTCCAATGAGCATTTGCTTATCAGATAACCAGTTGATGGAGGTTTACTATCGTGGCTTATTAACGAGTTGATCTTGGTCATTTATCAGATTACCCTAAACCCCAACGAGACGCGAAGTGCCAATGGCCACCGCCTGTTGGTCTATCGGAATGGAGAATATTCAATCTACAGTGGCTCGCTCCCATACAAATTCGGCCTCTCATATCAAGCCGCGCCGGGCTGGCGTACCTTGTGTGCGATGTCGCCAGATAAAGGTGAGAATCGGAACGCTCTCCGGCTCTTATTCTTAGAGCCAACGCCGCCGACTTAAAGGTTAATTAATGTCTTCTAGGTGAAATGTAACGCTAGTCAAAAGTTTCCTTCATCTTACTCGGCTTACGAAAAAGCAGGTGAGCGGTGCTCTTTTAACCCGTCGTTTAACGGGATGCCTAAGAGAAGGTAACACCGGCCTAATACTCGTTGTTTTTATGCCGTAGGTTCACTCTAATCGAACATAGTCTGAAACCCTGCCCTAGATATAAAGTAGGTAACACTATATATAGAACCTATTCCGAGGGATTAGTTACTAAGCCTACTAAGTTATCTAGGAGACTGGATTAGACTGCGCCAAAACCCGTAATGCGGGTCAAGACCTTTAACTCGCACCCGAACCTAACCTAGCGGGTTAGAAATAGACATTGACGCAGCCTATGGGCCGGCCCATATAGGCCGGCCCGGCCCGTCTATAGACGGGTCCCAGATACCTACTCCTTATATATAGATAGGCCGACTTTGTCTGTCCATAGATAGGCCGGCCTATAGGCTGTTACGCGTTACTTCCTAAGTACTGTGAGTGGTGACACTAAAGGTTGATACGTACCAGGTAATAGCAAATTCTTATAAGGTAGAATTTGTATTTGTGCTAAGACGGCTAAATACGGCCTTCCGGGCACCGACTACGAACCCTAAGATAATAACTTATAACCGTACCGTTTCCTAGTCCGCTAGGCTTTACACGGGCTCGGGTCTATAGAGTCTTCTTATAGGGCGTATTAGGTAGAAGCGCTAATAAGATCTAGTCGAGAGACTTAGTCTTACTATAGAAGGTTTATTAACGAGGTATACTATAAAGATACTATCTAATAGTAGGTTCTAAGTAATAATATAAGATTAATCGCGAAGAACTAAATATATACGATAGATAAGCGTCTCTATATACCCTAGTTCTTCCTACCCTAAGATATACCCCGAGGGTATATTATAGAGTCGCTATATACTCTTATATATACTCCTAGAGTCGACGTAAGAGTTATAATCACGTATTACGCCTTTCTACGTAATAGGGAAAACCTAGTTTATAGAGTAACCTATATACCGCCTTTCCTCTATCGGTAGGTCTAGATTAGACCTACTTAAATCTTTACTTAGAGTAGAGTCTCTAATCGCTTAGTTATATAATTACTCGGGTTTATTAGCTCTTAGTGGCCTATCTATAAGCTATAGTCCCTTAAATAGTTAGTGGCTATAAGGGTTATAATATTATCTTTCTCTCTCCTAGCTTTCGTCCCCGAAAGCTTTATAACCGCTTACCTCTCTTAGGTAAGTGTCGGGTCCTTATTTTCTTAATTTTCTTTTCCTAGTTATACGCTCTTAATAATATATTAGTTAATAATAAAACTCGTAAAGCGAATAGACTTATATAATATAATAAGATTCTCTAATTTAGTTCTCTCGTTACTAATCCTTATAAATACTACTCCTCTTATAGCGTCGATTATATAATAGATATAAAAAACTAAAACTACACTAAATATACCCGTTATAGCCGTAAATACGTACGGGAGTTTTATAGTAATATAGAATAGCGGAAGGTACTATAGGAATCTATAGCTATCGATAAACGGATAGAAGAGATTAAAAAATAATAAATTTAATTAATAATAGAGATACTTCGTCTCTATAAATAACGTTATCTATTTAAGATATATAGTAATCGGATACTAGATTATAATTTATATTTAATAGCTTAGTTAGATAAGGAAGATCCCCTTAGTACCGAGGATCTTACCGAGCTAGATTATCTAGCTAATATAGAAGATACTTATATTTTAGCTATAACGTTAGAGAATCCTAAGCTCGAAGCTTAATAAAGTATTAGATAAAAGTGAGATATAACTAATTATAGCTATTAATAAGATAACCTAATATCTTAATAATAGTATATTTAAATTATATACTAATTATATTATACTAATTTACTAATAGATATTATTTATATTAGGCCTCTTATATTCTAAAGAGAGAACTAAGCTCGCTTTTTAGTAATTATTACTCTTATATATAATATACTCTCTTTCTCTATAATAGATATAGATATTAAATAGCTCTTTAATATCGCTTAAGATATCTATTATTATTATTAAGAGAGAATAAAATCTTATATAATTAAAGATTTAATAATATTTCTTTATATATTAAGGTTTAATATAGAAGAGTAGAAAGCGAAGCTTCTTAAGAAGTTCTTCTCTTATAATAAAATAGAAATAGTAAAATAAGAGAAGAATAAAAAGCTTAATAAGATTAAAATAGAGCTAATTATTACGACCCCTACAGCCACTAACTATTTAAGGGACCGTAGCTTATAGATAGGCCACCGAGAGCTAATAAACCCAAGTAATCACGTAACTAAGCGATTAGGGACTCTACTCTAAGTAAAGATCTAAGTAGGTCTGATCTAGACCTACCGGTAGAGGAAAGGCGGTATATAGATTACTCTATAAACCGGGTTTCCTCTACTACGTAGAAAGGCGTAATACGTAATTATAACTCCTGTGTTAACTCTAGGAGTATACGTAGGAGTATATAGCGACTCTACGATATACCCCCGGGGTATATCTCGGGATAGGAAGAACTAGGGTATATAGGGACGCTTATCTACTATATATATTTAGTTCTTCGCGATTAATCTTATATTATTACTTAGAACCTACTATTAGATAGTATCTTTATAGTATACCTCGTTAATAAACCTCTTATAGTAAGACTAAGTCTCTTAACTAGATCTTATTAGCGCTTCTACCTAATACGCCCTATAAGAAGACTCTATAGACCTAAGCCTATATAAAGCCTAGCGGACTAAGAAATAATATAGTTATAAGTTATTATCTTAGGGTTTATAGTCGGTGCCTAGAAGGCCGTATTTAGCCGTCTTAGTATAAATATAAATTCTATCTTATAAGAATTTATTATTACCTAGTATATATTAACCTTTAGTATTACTACTTATAGTACTTAGGAAGTAACGCGTAATATATTAATCGCCCTATTATCTATACTATAATACTATTATTATAGCTCTAAATAATAGCACTTCTAGTAATATCTCCGCGCGAGGTAGCGCTATATCTACTCTAATAGCTATAGCTAATATACTAAAGTAACTTTAGGAATATATCACTATATTAGAAGGAAGACTATAGGTCCGTAATATTAAGCTACCTAAGCTAGAGTTCTTCGACGGAACTAGAGCTAAACTATAACCCTTCCTTACATAAATAGAAATATAACTTCGTATAAGCGATAAGAAAGACCTACCAAAGGCGGATAAAGTAATCTTTATATCTATCTACCTTAGAGGGTATATATTCGACTAGTTCGAATCTTTTATTCGGGAATTTTAGGAATAACCCGACCGCGATAAATAGTCCGATATTACTACTAAAGTCTTCTCTAGCTTCGTAGCGTTTAAGAAACGGCTCGAATTAACCTTTAGAGATATCGATACTAAAAAGACCGCGGAACGAAGACTAAAAAGACTCCGATAAACTATCTCTATTAGCGCGTACGTAGTAGAATTCTAATAAATTATTTTATACCTAAGCTAGGATAAAGAAACTTATATCTCGCTTCTTAAAGATAGATTTAAGGAAGATATAAAGGACGAACTAGCCTATATAGAACGACTAAATACCCTTAAGAAACTCGTTAACGTAGCGATACGTATTAATAACTATATATATAATTAAAAAATAAGATAGTAAGAAACCTAATAGTAGCGTAGATAACGAACTAGTAATAAACCCTATATCTAACGAAACGAGGTATAATAGAGATAATAACGAAACTAACCGAGGATATTATATCTAAATAATTACTATAGTCCGCGACTAATAGAGCTCGATATAGCGAGGCTCCTAGCTAAAGAATAGAAACGTCGTAAGGACGGAAACCTCTATTTTAATTATAGAAAGCCTAGATATAGATCTCGGGAATATAAAAGTAAGAGAAACGAAAATAAGCCGTAGTAGCTACGCGCTATATTAAACCGAGGAGCGTATAATATAATCGGCACCGAAAGACTATAGTAGCTTAGAGTTATAGGGGAACGGTCTATATAGGATATCCTAGAGCTAGAAATAACGCTAGAATAAGAAAGTTCTAAAGATAACGAGGTTATAGACCCTTAGGGTTAGATTCCTCTAGGAAAGTCAGAAGGATAAGAGAGAAAGAGAACCTTAGACGTAAGCCTAGAAGGGACTTACGACCCGACTAACTAGTTAACCGCGGATAAAGGACCCGTCTAGCTCGATAGTATAGGCTTATAATCTATAAGAGATTAGAGACCCTAGTCCTATAAATAAAGCCTATAGATAATAGAGTAAGGACCCGCTAGATCGTAGAACCTAGGCTAAAAAGGGTAAGAGACCCTAGAATTCCTAGAAGTAAACTAGGAATATATCGAGAGTTAAGGGTAGACCTAATATAGTTCTTAGAATACTACTAACTCCCTAGAACTCTTAGAGTACTCCTAAGAATAAACCTATAGTTCCCCGAGCGATACTAGTAACGCACTAAAAACGTAGGAGATCCTAGAAACTCTACCTCTGTCCCTAGGACCTCTATAAGAGGGTCTTAGTACGCTTTTAGAATCTCCTAGAAACGATACCGCTATAGAAAGCGAAGATAATTATAGTACTACCTCAGAAGATAAAGGAGAAGTAATATAGCTAAGCTAAGTACACTAGATATTAGGTAAATAGACCACCCTAACGGATTAAGAGGCCTAAAGCCTCAAAAATCGTATTATAGAATATAATCCGCGTATTATAGAATATAATCCGCGTATTATAGAAGCGCGATAAACTATTAGTATCGTTATAGTAGGATTCGCCGAAGCCCGACGATATAGCGAATAAATAAATAATATACTAAGGAAATAGGAGAAAATAACTAACTAAGAGATCGGAGAATCCCTCGTTAAGAACTAAGCTACTAAAGAAGGATAACTAGACTAATTATTAGATTAACTTATAATAGAAGCTTATAAAGGACTCTCTATATATCTATATAATAATAATAACTATATATATATAGGGTATACCTAGTATCCTAAATATAAACTCTAGGCTATTATAGGTTATTACGACGATAACTATATAACTTATTACTAAAGAAAACTAGATTACGATCTAGTATTATAATCGCTAAATTAGTAAAAGAAACCGCGTTAGAAACTAGAGTACGCCGATACCTAGTTCGGAAATAAGAAACTAAATAGTTAGTACCTCGTAGTAATATAGTAGAGCGCGTATATAAAAGTTACTATTATCCTCGAAGGAAGAAGGGCTAGAGCTATAATTAACTCTAGAGTATATAGAAACTTTATAAGCCTATAATATAGACGCTAATATAGAGTAATATACTACCTAAAAGATAAGCCTACGCTAATTATTAGATTAAACGGGGAAAAACTAAGACTAGGTATTACTTAAGAAATAGGAACTCTAACTATAATACTAAGAATATATAATAAAAAGATTAAATTCGATATTACTAACTTAGGAACGTATAATATTATCCTAGGAGCACTATAGTTAAGAGAATATAACCTAGATATCGACTAGTAATAAGGAAGAATAGTCTTTAACTAATATATAAGAAACGACTATTAGTTAGTCTATAAGAAAAGAACTAAAGAAATAGTATATTACGAAAAGGAGCCTAGCCCTAGAGAAATAGGTAGTCCTAGAAGCTCTTACGAGAGAGAACCTAAAAGAAATATTCCGCCTAGAGGTAGGGTATAATAGATAATCGACGTCGACGTAATAATAACTAAGGAATAATTACCTAATATATTAGATAACGAGTTACGGGACTACGTTATAATCGAGTATAAGTCTAAGAGACTATACGCGATAGGCGAAATACTAACGATACCTAAAGAATATAAGAAATACTAGGATATTTTTAAGCTACTACTAATTAGTGAGCTACTAGAATATAGTCCGTATAACTATAAAATTAAGATTTAAGAAGGGATAAAACTAAAATATATACCTATCTACTAGCTCTCGTAGAAAGAAACCGAGACACTATAGGAGTATATCTAAGAGAACCTCGAGAAAGGATATATCTAAGCTTTAAAATCACTAGCTAAATACCCTATAATATTCGTAAAGAAGAAAGACAGAGGACTACGACTATATATAGACTATCGATAACTAAATTTAATTACTATTAAAGACTATTATCTATTATCGTTAATTAGTGAAATCTAGGATAGACTTACTAGATCTATACACTTTATAAAATACGATATTACTAATACCTTTAATTATATTAGGATTAAGAAGAGAGACGAGTAGAAGATAGCCTTTAAGATAAAGTTCGGATACTACGAATATAAGGTTATACTATTTAGACTTACTAACGCACTAATAACGTTTTAGCGCTTTATTAATAATATACTAAGAGAGAAACTTAATAACTTCGTTCTCGCCTACTTAGACGATATCTTAGTATTCTCTAAGAGCTAAGAAGAATATATTAAGTATAACGAATAAGTACTATAAAAGCTCCGAGAAGCTAAGGTAACCCTTAAAGTAAAGAAATACGAATTCTATATCTAGAAAACTAATTTCCTAGGGTACGTAATTAGCCTAGGAGGACTAGGAATATAAGAAGAAAAGGTAAAAAGTATTAAAGAATAGCTTATACTAAAAAATATTAAGGAAGTATAGAGCTTCCTTAGGCTTTATAACTACTACTAAAAGTTAGTCCTAGGATATACTAAATATATATCCGGACTCTATCGGTTCACTAAGAAAGATAAAGCTTTTATCTAGGATAGAGTAATAGAAAAGGCGTTTAAAGAGCTAAAAAACCTATTTAGCTAATAAATTATAGTTACGCTCTTTAATTACGATAAACCGATTATAATCGAGACTAACGCGTCTAACTACGCGCTAAGAGTATAACTAACCTAATCGGGAAATAGTAGAGAAACCTAACTAATAGCGTTTTAGTCTAGGAAAATAATCCCCGCCGAGATTAACTATAATATCTATAATAAAGAACTACTAGCTATAGTGTTAGTATTTTAAGTCTAGAGAGTATACTTAGAAGGAGCTAAGTACGCGATAACCGTTAAGACGGATTACTATAACCTTACTTTCTTTATAATAACGAAAGTACTTACGCGTAGATAGGCGCGATAGATAGAAACTCTAGTATAGTATAATTTTAGAATTATCTATATTAAAGAAACAGAAAATACTATAGCCGACGCGTTAAGCTATAGAGTAGACTACGAATTAGGAAGTAAGGAAGCTAGTCCTACTATCCTAAAGACTAACGAAAAAGACAATATTATCTATAACTAATAAACCCTCGCTATAACTAGCGAAGTTAAAGATATAGAATAGCTTAATAGACTTAAAGAAGCCACGAACTAAGACGAGACCTTATTAAGAATCCTTAATAGTAATCCGGATAACGAAGTAATCTAACGAGAGGATAGATTAGTAATTAATTATAGATTAATCTATATCTCTTAGTTACTAACTAAGAAAATTATTAGGAGATATTACGATATACTAATATATAATTACTTAGGAGTTAAGAAAATAATAGAATATATCTCGCGTAATTACTATTTACTAAACGTATATCGAAAAATATAGATATATATCTAATAGTATAAAACTTATTAGAGGGATAAGCTAATAAGATATATTCTATATAGAGAACTTTAGTTAGCTAAAGTACTAAAAAAACTATAGGAATAGATTACTATAGATTTTATTACGAAGTTACCCGAATTAAACGAATATAATATAATTATAGTAGTTATCGATCGACTAACTAAATTTATATATATAATTCCTACTAATAAAGGAATTAATATATAGTAGATAATAAATATTTAACTATAATAGATCTTTTTAGTTTATAGGACCTTATAAAAGATTACGTCCGATAGAGATAAGCTCTTTATGTCTAACCTATAGTAATCACTAACGGATTAAATTAGTATAGAGTATAGACTCTCTACCGCCTATTATCCTTAAACTAACGGATAGATAAAAAGAACTAATTAAACACTAGAGTAATACCTAAGATACTACGTGAACTACTAATAAAATAACTAGGTAGGACTATTACTAATTATATAGTTCGTGTATAATAACGCGATATACGTAACTATAAAAGAATCTCTATACTTCGCCTTATTCGGGTATAATCCTATATTTATAGGCGAAGCGCGTATCGAGAAGCCTATAATAGAGTCCGCACGACTCTTAGCTATAGTAATTAGATAATTATATCTATAACTAGTACGAGATATCGAGTTTCTTAGCCTTTATATAAAGATATATTATAATTAGCACTACTAGGAAGGCCCTAACCTTTTAAAGAGAGAGAAGGTTTATCTCTTATAATAAAATATTAAGACTAAGCGACTAAACGCGAAACTTAACTACCTACGACTAAGACTATTTAAAATCGAAGAAAAGAAAGGACTAGTTAATTATCGCTTAAAGCTATCTAATAGTATATAACGAATTTACCTAGTATTCTATATTTCGTTACTAGAACTCGTACCTAAGAACGCTAAAATCGCTACTAATATTAAAATCGAAAATAAAAAAGAAAATAAGTATAAGATCGAACGGATCCTAAAATATAAGCGTATTAATAATTAAGTCTACTACCTCGTGAAATAGAAGAGATACGATACCTCGGAAAATATATAGGAACCTATCGAGAACCTAAGAGGCTACCCCTAATAGATTTAACGGTACTACCGCTAGAAGAAGAACCTCCCGAAGTAAAGAACAAAGAAGCGTCTAGGCCGTCCTAGAAAGTGGAAAATAACGAGTCTATATTCGTAATTATCTAGCTAAGATACTCTTTAGAAGCCCTTTATAGACTAATTAAGAATTATAAGTCGCTTTTAGTATAGAAATAGAGCTTATTAGAAGGACTTATAATAGATATTATACTATTTCTAATCCTAGTCCTTTAAGAGAAAGAATTTAAATTTATTTATTAACGCGAGTATTATACTAATTATATAGAGATACTCTTAAATATTATCGGATTAAGAGTAATACTTATCTAGCTTTAACTAATTAGCTTTAAATATATATAGTATCTATTACTTCTATAGAATACGTTTTTATTATAGTTATTTTATTAATTACTTAAGATACTTAAAGAGTTTATTATATATCTTAAATATATAATATATTATAGTATCTTAAGTCTTTAATAGCTAGATTATATAATTAAAGAATAGCTTAGTAATATAAAGAAGATAGTTAATTTAGCGCTACTCTTTATTATAAAATAATATCTCTTTATTACTATATTTAGTATAAAATAGCGTAAAAATAATATATAGGCGCTTTACCTAATAAACTATTAGGAATATCGAATTCTATTAAGTTATTATATCCTAGATAGATACTAATTTAATATTTATTATTTAGAGATTATAAAATATATCCTAATACTAAGGACTTATATTTATATAAATTATAAGATAGCGGACCTTATTTAAGATATATAATATCTTACGCTTTTAGTGCTATATATTTATTTAAGCTAATCTAGATTACTTCTCTATCTATTTTATCTTCGCTAAATTATTTAATAGTACTATCTTAATATAGTTTAGAAGCTAGTTAAGACTTAGCTAGATAATATAAGTAAGATATAGAATTTAGATAATAAGAATACTATTAGATAGAGCCTACTAAAGAGAATTAACTAATATCTTATTATTAGATATATTATTTATTATTAGCCTAAATAATTAGGTTTTAAGATTATACTCTAAAAGAGTTTTAAGAAGACTATTATTTAGGTTTATACTAATATATATACTATAAAGAGGTTTAAATCTAAATAGTACCTTATAATAGACCTAATTAATATTAATAAAATAGCTAATAATTACTATAAATACCTATAAAAATAGAGATATCTAGTAATTAAGCGTAATTAATATCTTTAAGCTATTAGATAATATTCGAAGGATACTCTCTTATTAGTCTTTAACTAAGCTCTCTAGTTAGCGACGAATTATATTAATAGAGAGAGAAATTAGAGATAATAAAGCGTAGTAAGCCCGAGAAATAAGACGCTAAAATACTAGATATTTAACTAGATAAAATAGAAGCTAATTAAATATAATAAATTATAGGATATCTTTTTCTTAGGCTATTTATAAGAATAGTATTTTAGTCTCTTCTTAAGGATAGTTACTAATATTAATTAATAAAATAGGTAAAGGGCTAATATAAAATATATCCCTTTCTTAAGAAATTTCGTAATATCTTCTCTCTTCGCGTGCTTACTCTTTAAATATCCCGCTATCTTTAAATATTTTTATATTATTAATATACTATAATACTATACTTTATCTATAACCCTTATATTAACTATATAAGAATACCTAAGAATAGCTCTATAATATTAGTATATAATCTTTAATATACTATCTATACTATAAATAACCTAGTTATAATAGCTTTATATCTCTAAATAGCGTATTAAGTCTTACTTAATCTTACTCTTTCTCCTAAAGTTAGTTTATAGCTACTAATCTATTTAGTTATTTTAGACTATTTTATTATAGAGAATAAATAACTTCCTTTAGTTAGGTCTAACGCGTTATAAGTAAGAGAGTATTATTAATAGAATATTTAGTTAGAGGAAGTTAGGGTTAAAGGGTTCGATTATATATTAGCTATTAGATAGAGTCGCTAAATAGTTTAATAATATAAAATAGCTAAGATTATTTAAATTACTATTATAAAAAGAGAACGCGAAATTAGACTACTAGCTTTATAATATAGTAAATAAACTAAGGAATAAAATAAGAGAGAGAAGAGGAGACCAGAGAACTTATAAAATAATAATAAATTAATTTAGAAAAGGACTTTAAAATATTTACTTATAGTTAATTAGTTAGATTACTCTATCTTTATCTATAACTAACCTAATAATCTAATAAGAACTTAGAAAACCTAGCGATAACCTAGAAAACCTAGCGATAACCTAGCGATAACCTAATAATAATCTAGAAAACCTAATATTAATCTAATTCCTATCCTAACTCCTATCTATATTTATTAAAAAGTTTTATCTATCTTATCTATCTATACTATAATTTCTAATAGCTATTAAAAGACTAAGCCCTAACCTAAATAGCCCTATAATTCTAATAGCTATTAGAAAACCTAATATATCTTATAGAGCTTATCTATATATATATAATATATAATAATAAAAAGAGATTAAATAGGCGAACTAGCGAATAGATAGGCTAGGCTAGAAGAACGAGGGTATATTAGAATATATATCTTATATTTTATATACCTACTTTCCTTATAGCTATTAATAAATAGATATAATAGAGTCTTCTAGGATATATATATACTCTCTTGATAGAAAGAGGCCTTTAATAAAAGTTAAATATTATTAGAAATAAAGCAAAACTTAACTATTAGAGTATAATTAACTATTTATAATTCTATAGTTTTTAACACTCTTTAATTATACTAGGAAAAAAAAGTAGTTTAAGGTATAAATTAAAACTAATAAAAAAAACAGTAACTTATTTTAATAACTAAGTAGCTTTATAATTAAAATTATATAAAAGTTAGATCGAGTTAGGTTTATATTAGGTTTACTAAGGCCCTAGTATTAGGTCCGGGTTAGGTCTAGGTTAGGTTCTAGGTCGGAACCTTCGACCTAAATTAGGTTATACAGAAGTCTACTCCTATTAAATGCGGATGTGGGTAAATTTTGAGGATCAACGAGGCACACACGCTAGTACTCAGAGTAGCCTTCCCGTACCCTATTAAAAAAATCACGAGAATTTCAGATTCCTAGAACTATCTCTTCCTAAGATTATATAAGTCTAGGTTTTAAACCAGAGAGAAACCGATTACTTACTTAGAACTTCTCTAAATTTAAGCGTTATCCGACCGTTATTTTTAAATAGGATACACCCGAGAAGTCCAACTAGTATATACCCCTTAGCGTGGCTTAGCGCCTATAGTTAAGAGCAAAACCCTAACTAGTATGCACTATATCCCACGACCCCCTATAGGGTAGGAATAAAAGGCACTCTCCTGTAATTAACGAACTCTCTTCCTTAAGGATTAGTTTAGTCACACTCGTAGGGTTGAAGTCCCCGTCCGCATACTTACTAAGCCTTCTGGTCCCTTACCTGGCCCAACCTTAGCCCTAACATCGGGTGTAGTGTCTAATGAGTCATTGTAAATTCCCGTACACCCTTGTGGAATTTTCCGGGGAACGATCTTGTGCTCGGAACCCCGATTTCTTACGTTGATCTTCACGAGCCCTAAGATCTATGGTGGAGGTTAAGTTGTCTATCTTTTCCGCTCGGTACGTGGCGGCGTACGTTATGGATAGGATCGTCGGAAATATGTTACGCCAACGATACAATGAGGTATAGAGAATGCGGAGGAGGTGTTTATGCAACACCGGAGCGGCCTGTTGATACATCACATCGCTTATCTACCTGCATACCCACACAGGCATCTCCTTAAAAGGAGGAACTGGATCCTCTTAGGAGGACCAGCGATTAGTCTGAATATCATCATACCAATATCAGGCACATCTCACATTCCTCACTCGTATCCATAACGTACCAGGCACCCTCAGGGGACTGTCCTAACAAAATGGCTCGATCTGGCAGACGTATCGCGATGTGAGCTCGGGCTACTGTGCAGAAAGTGGATCTAGTTCCCGTGTCACCGGCTATATAAAAAAGACGTAGCTAAATCAACCAGTTCCCACGACGTCATCGGGCGTCTAGCCACGTCATGACTCTGCAACCGCTAACTACCTAAAGCTTGTTTAGACACAGATGGGCCACCAAGAGTCAACCAATCCCTGGGTGCTACGCACTAGCGGCCTGAGTATCTAATATATCGACTAATTAGCGGTGAAAAGAACTCTGTATTACTATATCCTATCGGAGGGCCTGTGGAGCGGACCACAGCGAGTGATCGGCGAGATAGAGCGTATAAAACGCTCGACTGTCCCTGCCATCGCCGCGCTATTTCCTAGCCACCGTTTGCTGTGCCTCTCTCTTCTACTTCTACGGATTTATTGGTTCTATACATTTTCACACTGTCTATTATCCTTCGCACGCATCTCCTACAAGATGACCGTTATCGAGATTACGTCAAAAGAAGAATTGGACAAGATTTTGTATATGGAACTCAAAGTCGTTGTCAACTTCACGGCTAGCTGGGCCGGGCCGGGCAAGGCGATGTCACCGGTGTTTAAGGAACGCTCCGAGACGTTTGAAGACATTGTGTTCGTGTCGGTCGACGTGGACAAGTCCCGCCTATTCATCGAGGAATACAACATAACCTCTGTGCCTGCGTTTATTGCATTCGAGCGCGGCGAAAAGAAGGAAAAGATTTTTGGCCCTGACAAGGAAGCCCTCCAAGCAATGCTCGAGTCGTTACGGGTCGGGTACGAATGACCCTGAAACCCTAACTTTAGGACTCACCCGCCCTGTGGGTCTAAAGTCAGGAGCCTCTACCCGCATCTCCAAGAGTCAGGGTTGTCGAGGCATGATACGCAGGAGTTGGTTTTCAAGTTGTCAGGATTTGGGGGCCTGTAGGTGCTTATATAAGCATTTATCTGGAAGCTTCCACTTCAATATGGAGACATATTTTCTATCCCATGGGGGTAAATGCAGTCAAGTTCACTGCAATTTAGTCAGCATCCGTTAGTATGGGCTTAGGCTTTCCCGAATGACTTGACTCTATAAGGTCAACCTGATCCAATTCCAAATATTTCATATAAAACTGGAATCTTTTAGCATTAGAATGGTAGTTATAATCCACAGAATTATGCGACAACGTATTTGAAATTTTATTCAAACCATGTTCTCGGATGCAATTGAACATAGGCGTGCAACATCCGAGCCGATGGAGTTAGCGCAATCTTGCATGCCGACCCCACAAGGTGTGACAAAGCCAAAGGGTCTCGCAGGTCCAACCATTCCACTCAGTGTTTAGGCGTCCCACCTAGCTGAAAACTCAGCTTTCGAATTACGAATTGGTCCTCCTTGCATCGAATCGCATAGATGATGCCACGTGATTCATGCGGAACCACGTCTGGCTGATTTCCCTTTGTAAATCATCCCTACTACACATTTCCTTCTTCATAAACAGCTACACTACTTTGGTCAATCAAGATGGCGAGCTTATTGCTTTTATCGCTGGTAGTAGGGCTCGTCCTACTTTTTGTCGCCAGACAACTGTCAAGAAAGACAATCATACCCAAAGGTCTTCGGGAACTCCCTGGGCCCCAAGGTATTTGCTAGGCTTTCTCTCTACAATAAAATTTCTAGATCTGATGTACATTGTCTAGGATATCCAATCATTGGGAATCTTCTGGATTTTCCGAATGAAAGAGCCTACCAAGGGTTTCACAAAATGGCAAGCCACTACGGCCCCATTTTCAAGCTCAATGTCATGGGCGACACCCATGTTATTATCTCTACCCAGAAGATAGCAGAAGACCTGATGGCCCATAGGGGTGCTATTTATTCTGATCGTGGGCATCTTAACATGGTTCACCTCGTGACTGGCAGTGGTGACCTATTAGCATCTAGTAGTGAAGGAGATTATTGGCGTCGTGGCAGACGGTTTTCTGCAGCAATGTTAACCCCCGCAAAAGCAGCTCAGTGGGAACCATTTCAGGCGCAGGCAGCAAAGCGCATGATCATTGACATGGTAAAATCTCCAAGTCAATATATCTATTGGCTCGACCGTTATGCTACCACTGTCTCCTTACGCGAAGGCTACGGCAAAATCCTAACTACCGAGGAGGAAGAAGCGCTTCATACTGAGAAGATAGCCGACAGAATGCACAATATTGAGAGAATCGCTACACCTGGAGGATACCTGGTCGAGCTGATACCAGCAATGATGTATATTCCTGAGTTTTTGGCGCCATTCAAGCAAGAAGCCAAGGCATTGCATCTGATCGAATCAACCTACTTCCGGCAATTGGTTCAGGAGGCGCGTCTCAAATATGAGCAGAATACGGAAGAAACACCTGCGTCTTTCGTTCGATGCTTTTTCTCGGAGCAGGAGAAATGGGAACTGAGTGAGCCGGAGGTGACATACGTACTGGGAACGCTGTATGGTGGAGGGAGTGGAACCACTGCAAATGCCATGCAGTCGTTTATCCTGGCGATGTGTCACTATCCTGATTGGCAGACCAAATTGCAAAAAGAACTCGATGAGGTTGTGGGCTCCTCGAGGGTTCCCGGCTTCGAAGATACACCTCGTCTTCCTCTCGTGCGTGCTGTTGCTAAGGAGGTCTTGCGATGGAGACCCGTTGTCCCAGGAAGTAAGTTGAAAACCCTCAGAAGCTTGCGAAGGCTCCGTGGCGTCTGGAATAACTGACTTTTCAAATAGATTTGCCCCATAGACTCACCCAAGATGATGAGTATGAGGGTTATTATATACCCAAGGGGGCTATTGTGCATGGAAACCAATGGGCGATTCATCGAGAGGAGGAGCTTTATCCGGATAGCGAGAATTTCAGCCCAAACCGCTTCCTGGAGAAGGGATATCCCACCTACAAACAGCCTTTGAATACTAATCCTAACATCAAACGGTTCTCGGCATTTGGGTTTGGGCGTCGGATATGCCCAGGCCTTGAAACTGCTGATCGATCACTGTTCATTCAAATTGCTCTTCTTGCGTGGTCTTGTCATGTCAGCAAGAAGGTCGACGTGTCTGGCAAAGAGATCCCTGTCCCATGGTACGACTATACAGAAGGCTCCAATGTGATGCCAAATAAGTTTGACTTCGATCTGAAGCCGCGGTCGCAAGAGCGTATAGAAATGATTCGAGCAAGCTTGACTAAAGCCTAGGGATAAGTAGTCGAGAGGATGTATGTTTATTTACTACTAAATAGTTGTGCAAATCACTAATGTGTTTAATTTCTATATACAGAGTCTAGTCTAGGTTATGCACAGCAAGATGTTTCATCACGATAGAAAGTACGTATGTTGACCCCAAAAGGTGATGGCAAGAGATTTGGCAAAGAAACGAATTACTTGACTTGGTCCTAAAAGAGCCGCTGAAGGAGTAACTGGGAAAATTCTTGCTAGCTGCTCTTTTCATCTCGAAGGATATCGACGGATAAATTTGCATGAACCAAGACATTGGAAAACATCAAGATCCTCGGATATACAGTTATGCTACTTCCAGGAAGCTATTAGCGAGACTCTCAACTGAACGGGATATTAAATGATTTCATAGATTTAGGGAAGTGAAATTGTACGGAGCATAAAGTACAAAGATAGCCTCAAGCCCTGTGAACAACTTCGGGCTTTCCCAAGAGCACGAATTTTTGCGTGACGTTTGGATGGGCGCTGAATCGAGGCGAATCTGCTGCCGCAAAAGCTTTGAAGTCAGGATCGCTGAAGACAGCCTTTGCCGCATCTGCCGAATCAAATGTGAGAACAGAAACGCCATCCCATCCTGACGGCGGGAGTCCAAATGCACTCTCCGTATCTGCTCTTTCAGTTGGGTCGTCGTGATACTTGAAGATTAAGAGATTTAGTGAATTTAAACTGTTCACAGGGGAAAGGTGCTCATGCCTGTTCGTATTTCTGACAATGCTTCTGAATAATCAGAAGTTCCAGGAACATGCCCGCATGGGTGACTCTCCAGTACTTGTCAAATTGCTCTCTTGTCATGCCCTCTTTTCGCTTGATGAACATGAGTATTTTGACAGGGGCTATAGAAGATAGAGACATTTTTTCGGAATATCTGAGATGAGATATCTCTAGAATCGGCTTGAGAATGTGTCAAAAGATAAATTAATTTCCAATTGTTCAGACACCGACACTAGCAATTTAGTCCTAATGTAGCACTGAATATCACGTGGGCAAAATTCGGCTTCGGCTTCGGCACTGGAAATCCGAATCAAGAATTTGCTCGGACGGAGCACTTAACCTTCGACGATAGAGTTACTTTAAATATTCTGGCGCGAAAGTATGATGATATTGTGTCTCTAGAGATGAAGAACACTAAGCAAATATTCGTTGGGATAAGAGACTAGCTGGTGATCGATTCTGATTTCGTTAGGAGCTCATCTAAACGCCGGGACGCCCAGTATGTAAAATTGTTGATCCCGCAAAGCCTCTTTCAACCAAAGAAATACAATTAAATGCTTATTCGAGAGTGTCGGAAGAAAACCTTGTTCCCAAAAAGCCATCCAGAACCTCGGTCGACATTGCATTCCACGTTTCGAAGTCCTGATCAGTTGTATCCGAAAGGCCAATCTTGCGACAGCAAAATTTCAGTTGAGGTCTTAATGTTTTTATACTATGCGAACACTTACCATAAAGGTTGAAAGATCGTCGAAATTGCCCTGAATTCCTGATTCACCTTGGGCACCAAAGGTATTTTCTGCTGTCTCGCCTGGTGTGAAATTGTCTGCAGGAGCAGACATGTGTCGTCGCAGGAAATTATCGGCGAGTATTGCGATCTCTCTTGGAAAAGTGAATTCCACCTCTGAATCAGTGAGGAGTTTAACATGCCCAAAGTGGCCGGCTGCAATGTCTAACAATGCCAAGTCGGATTGTCCCAACGACATATTGGGGTATTTCAGAATGTGAATGAATAGGTTGATTACAGCAAGTATTGGAAAATAGAATACGAGCCTGTAGCCAAAAGCAAACCTGTCAATTTCTGTACCGTTGCTGTGGGTTTTAGGAGACGGAGGCATTACCAAGCTGGGGACGACACATTTGTGTCGATACGTCGTGTGGACATAATAATCTCGCGAGCGGACTCAGCGGCGATTTTTGCACTAGATGCCAGTTGATCTAGAAAGTCCTTGTTGCCATTTCCACCGAGAAGGGTGCTGATCCAGGGATAGGTAAAATTGGCATGCAACGCAATCCTGCTCCCGTAATACATGTGACAAAATCGAATGGTATCATTCTGTTGAGAGAATAATGGACTTGTTTGGTTCAAAGCGCCAGTAATTTTGAAGTAGTCCGGGAGTGAGTGCCACCATGTATCAAGGGAGCTGCCTAGTTGACGAACAGTCTCCTTCAAATCTTTTGGCGACTGACGAAATGTGCGAACCGAGGATAGTTTTTTCGACATGGTCGAACAAATCTGCGCATGCTTGATCACGCTGCGGAAAACGACGGGGTTGATCGTGCTACCGGGAACAGCTGTTTCTGGAATTTCACAACTAATATTATCATCATCCAAGATCTGGGCAGTCAGTTTTTCCGTTTTAGTTTTGGCCATTGGCAATGTAAGCTCTCACAGATGGGCGTCCTGATCTCAGAACAATGTACTTTTCGTAACAGTATATGGCCCAAAATAGCCAATTACGATGGATCATATCGGATTCGGGTAAACCCCATGCTTTAGATGGCTGGCAATGAAGTCCCTTTGACTGCGCCACTCGGACAGCATTGCTGCAAAGAATGTACTCAAGGGCTGGACTCCCTAGGCCCTCGGCATAAGATATCTACCAGCCGGTTAGATATAACAAAACTTAGAGGAAAGTATGTTAGAGAAGATCTACCATCACCGCCAATGCCTGCACGGCCATAATTCCGTTTTGTGTGAAGAGTAAGTCGGTTATAACGGAGATTGCGTTCTCGAAGTACTTTGCTGCTTCTGCTTGAATTATAGAAAAATCCCGAGTTGTGTCACCGGACCCTACATTGCGACAGCCCTCAGCATAGACCGCGTTGCGTAGTGCATACCAAGCCGGATCGTGATCAAAAGATGATTCAAAATGTCTTTGCAGTCGGGCTTCAAAATCAGGTCGATAGACAATGCCAAATATGCGATCATAGGATTTCTCAAAGTAAGCTATTGTCTCTAGTCAGCTAGCGAAACCATAACTAGGTGAATGAATTTGGATCCGTTGGAGAGGGAAAAGTACGTATCCAGTAGCATGCCTTTTGTATATTTCCATGCTCTTTTCACATCAGGCTCTTGGCATCTTTCGCGAGATACACCTTGTGGCACTTTGAGCCGTCGCGCCCAGCTGAGAATGAGTCGCTGTGCAGTGTTGTCGAATGTCTTCGTATTGGTCTTTTCTTGCACCCACCGTTTTCCTGGGCCGGAACAAATCGATGCCCATGATACGGGCCCTATTTTGGGATGTCAGATAAGCTCGAGAATTAATGCAAGTTACCAACCATGATATTCCCACACAACCTACATAAACCCACTATGGTCAGCTCGTATAATTGCTGTCACGATGGCTGAACTTACACTCTCTGGGGAAATAACTATTTCTGCGCGATCAATTACTGAACTTTCTGGGGTAGGAAGATCATGTCGACCGTCATCATGTTCTGTTGTCAATTCAGTATCTGGGTTTGCAGAACGCGGTTCTGACGGATTCGGATGGATGGAAGATAAGGATGGTAGCTCTTGAAACCAATTCCGTTTCCCTGCAGAGCCAAACTGTGAGGGTTCACTGGAAGAATGAGGAGCTAATGGCGGTTGTGTAGTCTGGGATGGTGACGGTCCAGGACGAGCCGTTGCCGTTGTTCCGTCTCGTATCGGCGCTACATTATTATCAAGATGTAAGATGCTCTCCATGGGCGCCATAACATCATGGTATATAACAGCATTGCCGGTCCTCGGCTGGACACGCGTGCGTGCAAGGTATCTGCAGTCCTTCCCACGATCCTAGGTGGATTTTTTAGTTACAATCACTCAAAATATCTAGATGCCAGCTCTGTATGCTCACCTTGCAATTTCCACAAGGCCTTGAGCCGTCACCTGTACCAAAAATTATATCATTGTTCTTGCAGATGAAGCTAGCACACTTACATTTCACTTTCCTAATGCGACACAGCCGACACGCATTGGAAACTCTTTTAAAGGTAGTGTTTTCCATTACCTGAGCATGGCAAGTATTTTCCGTGCAATTTAGGTCGCTATGTTCGATACGTGGGAAGACAGACACGCATGACTAGCTAGAGTAACCGAAAGGCGTTCATATAACTGCGGGGTACCCAGCCCCTCGGAGATAACTAAAAGCTTGATACCCACTGGGTGGGCATACGGCTAATGCAAGGCCACCTACGTATCGTAATGTTCATGTTTTAATTACTGTAAGTTAAGACAGCCCATTGTCAAAATTGGCCACCATTTCGAGCGAAGGAAGTCAACACATGACATTGAACACATAATTTTCTCGCTAGCTATCCAATCCATAATTCTCTTCTAGCCATACACTTCTCCTCTTTGAGTGGCCTTTTGCTTTTGAGATGGTAGTGGGTCAATATTCAGATAACAGCAATCAGTAAGGTTAGGTATGCGCCGCCTGCAGCCTGAGATTTTTTCCCCTTAAGTGAGGCTTCCAAGACATATCGGGACGAATACCGCGGCGTATCGGAGATATTGATATTCCGCATAGTTTATTTCTTATGTAATCTAGTTTCCCCTATAAATTGCCAGAGAAAAGGGGTAATACAAATTCAGAGTTATTGACATCGTTGATTGGCCATATACCTTACATTCCGACAAGACATGGTCCATCAAGTTGAAGACAAAAAGATAGTCTTTCACGGGGCTTATCCTCGCTCTGGTCTTCAATATATGACACGATATTCTCTATTCTTTTATTTTTCCATGTTTTCCCGTCGGTTGACTTAAAGCTGACACCATTTTCCCTCGAAGAATCAAAGCTTTCCCCGAAATGTTCGGATCCGACTAAAAGCGGCTAGCCCCCAACATAGGCGCGTCGCTGACACGCCCATCCCGTTTTGATTTCAGCGAGACGGGAAGATAGCTAAGTTCTCCTTGGCTCATCGCGCTATCCGACGACTTTGCCTGCAACGCATCTGACTTCTACACTCGTGCCGATTTGCCTGCGAGAGATGACCATGCTTCACCACTTCTCACCACACACTTCTTACCACCCTTGAATGGCGGTACACTTCTCGTCTTCAATAAGTCTTCTCAGTCGCTAATCTCGGACCAAATATAATCGGACATTCCAGTCACCTCGGACACGTCGTACTCAGCAAAGTTTAAATGCCGTTCGCTATCCACACAAACCAGACTGGCCTTGGCTGCAGGCCTTTGAACGGAAACCCCGTGTCTTTCAAGTTTCTCAGCGCCTGGACGCTTCAGACAGCAGCTACGTCTAGTTATGTTCTATAGGAAGCAAATAGAAGCAGAGCTAAGCTAGATTATGGTCTCTTGGAGAATATTGGTCGCAGTGTTTTCACACCCTTATGGCTGTTAAAGAGAAAAGCAGTGTAGGCTGCTATAATTCCACCGGCCGTCCTGGGGAAGGGAGGAGGGGGGAAGAAGGGAGGGAGGACGGCGTGGGCGAATATTGAGTCTTTGCATTGTTTTATTGATACAGTATTAATTAATACTAACTGAAACTCCCGGCCGTGCTGCAATAAGGTATTAAAGCAACGAAGTAGTCCTTAGATTAAATCCCTACTTATTCACCCGCAATATAAATCCAAATATATAATAAATAGCTCAGGATTAAAATACGGTGTAGACTTAGTCTTTTGGTCTGTGTTAATCAGAATCTGGGAATTGTTCGTTGCTTTCCTAATCACATAGCCCGCAAAAGTTGAGTGCTATACTCTTTTAACTGTCCTCATATTTATAATAATTAATATAGCCAGATCTCAATACTTTGAATTTAGGAGAGGAACCGGTCGCTAACTTAGAACTTCTCTAAAATTAAGCGTTATCGACCGTTATTTTTAAACAGGATACACTTGCGAAGTCTGATTAGGATACACCTACTAGCGTGGTTTGGCTCCTATAGTTAAGAGCAAAACTATAAATAGTATACAATGCATCCTATAACCCCCTATGGGATAGGATTAGAGAAAAGTCCGGCTCGATGTGAAGAGCTATCTTGAATACAATGTAATGATGCAGATGACATGACAGTTGGGTTTGAGCCTGACATAGCTCCTTCTCACACTTCTTCAAGCACCGCATCATACACAATGCCGGCCATCTCTCTAGCACGGTCCATCCATCCAATCACTCTTCCACTCTCCTCCTCGCCAATAACCTCGCCCGTGCCCTGAGAATCCCCCTTTCTCCTCGCCACTCTCTCCGCGATAACATCGGCCTGATACCAGATGCCCCAACCCCTCTCCACGGGCATTTTGACCATCTCTTCCGTCTCAATGCCATTCTCATCCAGATGCTCCTCATCATACCACTGAACATGTAGTTCCTGAGGTCTGATGGGAGGGAAGGGAATAGATACTGACGCTTTGGTGGCTTCGATACGCACAGCCGGTGCAGCTTTTGTAGCCTGTAGTCGTTGGTAAAAAGCTGGTTTGCAGGAACCAGGAAGAGTCATGCTCGTCGTGACTATAGCGACGGCCTCCTGTTGCTTGATACCGCTCTCATTGATTTTAACTTTGTTGAGTATGACGGTGTTGATATCGTCCACATCCCCTTGTACACCCGGAACCGGCATGGAATGCGCATGCACAACTTCTGTCTGCGTCTTGTCTTGACTAGATGCAAGGCCATTGAGCGCGAGATCAGCCCACGTCAATGCATATACGCCCTGATCCAACAAACTTCCCGCTCCAGCCGCCTTATCAAGGAACCGGCTTTCATGACTCAAATCCGGTGACACGATCGGGAAACTGAACTCGGCGTAAACGCGCTTCACATCGCCGATGCGCGGAAGTAGCTTATGCTGGAAGTAGAGTGTAGCAGGGAGATAGCGCGTCCACATCGCTTCCATGAGCACGACATTTCCTTCTTTTGCTAGCTTGCACAGTTGAGTGAATTGTGCGCGGTTCATCGTTGCTGGTTTCTCGACGAGCACATTGCATTTGCACTGCAGGGCTTTTTGCACGTGGGCGTAGTGCAAAGGGTGTGGCGTGGAGATGTAGACGACGTCGAAGTCTCCTTTTTCCAGCATTTCTTCCCAAGAGTGGTAGACGGTGATGGACTCGGCATTGGGGATTTTGTTCTGTTTCAACCAGTCGGCTGCACGAGAGGCGCCGCCGGTCGTACTGACTGAGACGAGCTCGTGTTTGATGGATGCAGAAGATTCCCGGGGGAGGAGCAGGTCTGGTAGGAAGACGGAGGCGATATTAGAGAGGGAGAGTGCTGCCCAGCGGCAGGTGAATTGTTCCTGTGCCATTGTGGGCTATGTGTATATCGTATTGCTGTGCTGGAAGTCTTTCGGACAGTGGCTTAGGATTGGGAATTGATTGGTCTTCCCTCCAAATAATTCAACTTGTGGCTGTCTCCGAAGACGTGTGTTTTCAGAGAGGTTATCCGGGGTTGGAAATCGTCATAAATGAGGAAGAATATAAACTTTGGGGTTTCTCAATGTCTCTCTTCCCCAGACACTAAGCCAAGAGCGCGCTCCGTCAACCATTTAGGCGGCCTTTCAACCATTTAGCCGTCCGCTCAACCATTTAACCGTGGTATAAGCTGGAAGATTGTCTAAGCCAGCAAAAAATGCCGGTTTAGAGCAGGTAATGATGCGGGGATATTGTGCCCCATCATATTCCTCTGCGGAGATTTTGCCCCTCCCATTGTATAGCGGCCCTGAGATCCTTCAAACCGCCTGACTTTTTCTTATAAGAGCAATTGTCGTCCGTACAACATTTAAGCCTCTTCTCCAGACTCACTCTGTGTAATTTTTGATCACCCACCAGCACCTTCTCACATACATCAATTCTTCACCATGGCAACCGACTTGGTGAGTACTGTCAATGACATGTACTGTATACTTAGCTTTTGCTAATGATCCACAGTTCACGCTCAAAGGCAAGACCGCCGTCATCACCGGCGCAGCACGCGGCCTAGGTCTCACATTTGCCACCGCACTGGCGAGCGCAAACTGTAACCTCGCCGTGCTAGACATCCTCCAAGAGCCTTCCCCCGGTCTTCTCGCGCTGCGAGACCACTATAACATCAAAGTGGAGTATTACCGCGCGGACATCACCTCGCGTTCCGAGATCACCGCCGCAATTGAGAAGATCGAAGCGGAGTTTGGACGAATCGATATCAACGTCAATGCCGCAGGCGTGGTCACGGACGAGCCCTTCCTCAAGACCACCGATAAGAACATCGAGCGCACATTTGCGGTCAACTTTACCGGTTCCTTCCTCGTGGCTCAGGCTTGTGCGAACAGCATGGTCGCACGGTACAAGTCCACACATGGCGACGAGCCAGCAACGCAGCCTACTACTGGCACGATCATTTTTATCGCCAGCATCGCAACGCACATTGCTTCCAGTGCGCAGCAGATCAGTTGCTACACAGCATCCAAAGCAGCTGTGAAGGGGTTGGTGAAACCCATGGCCATGGAACTTGCGCCGTATGGGATCCGAGTCAATTCTTTGAGTCCAGGGTATATGATGACGGATATGATGCGCGGATTGCAAGAACAGCAACCTCAATTGGTGGACCAGTTTGAGAAGGAAACTTTGTTTGGGCGGATTGGGATGCCTGAGGAATTGAAGGGTGCTATTTTGTATTTGTGCTGTGATGGCGCAAGTGGGTGGTATACAGGGCAGGATCTGTTGGTTGATGGTGGGGCGAGTACTTGGAAGCATCCAGCTGTTTTAGCATCAAACTAGGAAGAGTAGCAGAAATATATTCTGCAACTCTGTGTTGATGTTAGCCATTAGAATAGAGCAATGCATTGGGTTTTACCATTCATAACACGATTTTTCTATCGATCGCGGAGAGAGAGACACTTGGGCTCGGGAAGTACAGTGGGTATCTTTGATCTCCCTCTCGGTGAGAGACAGGTCCTCTACCAGCAGATATTTTTGCCTTCTAAACGCGCAAATCGGAAACTCAAGACTTCACATCTCTGAAGTACGCACTATATCGAGTACGAAACTGTCAAAAGGAAACATCATTCTCATATATAACACAGAGTATACAAGCACAACTTCCACCGAACCACTTCTTGAATGCCCACCAAAATACCATTCTTCTCATTTCGGACGATTCATCCCCAGTCAGCCCAGAGGATCTTCCTTAGACTTTGTTCGGTGACTCTTCTACATGAGCGAATCCGTTCTTCTCGCCCTCCGCCGCAAGCACCCTTCTTGGATCGAGATCTGTAGTGCCATCAACCTCGTCCAGCAGCCTTCGCGAAGCTACGGCAATGTTACCACCGGCTTCATTGATGCGTCGGTGATACTCTGCCATGTTCTTGCTCACAAGCAGACTCTCGCTCGTGAACAGCAGGTTGATCTCTTCGAGTGATCTACCGGCGACCTCGGGGTAGAAGAACCATACGAGTGGCATGGCGAGGACATTCATGCAGCCAAAGAAGATGAAGGTGGCCCATCCCAAGTGGTCTAGCATGATGGGGATCACGAAGGTGTTCATTCCGCACCCGATCGCCCAGCCCAGAATGGTGAACGAGTAACCTTTGGCGCGTACTTCCTGTGGCCAGATTTCTGTGCCATAGATCCAGCATGGGACGATGTTGAACATGGTGAAGAACCAGAGGTAGACGAAGACGAAGGCGGCTGCGGCGGTTCCCAGGCTAGATGCCATTGCGGGATCGGTGGCTTGGTGATTTTCACTCTCCTTGATAAGCGCGGCGACAAGGAATAAGGCGATACCCTGTGTGACGAAAGACATCATGAGGGATTTCACCCGGCCCATGCGGTCGATCACCAGTGATGCAGCGGCGGTGCCCAGGATACCGAAGGTGTTGACCAGACCGGCCAACCAGGCTGACTTGTAGGCATCGAACCCGGCAAGGCTGAACAGCGTACCAGCCCAGGTGGTAATAGCGAGGATACCTGTCCATTGCTGGATCTGCTGGAGTGCCAGACCCATGACAACGCGTCGACCAAGATGGAGTTTCCCCGAGTAGCGCCCGCCGAGGACAAGATTGAGAAAGTTGTTTCGTTTGTGGTGCGATGCTTCGACAATTGCTTCGAGCTGCTGAACTTCGGCAAGAAGCTTAGGGTCATGGGGATCCAGGTCGCCACGAATCTTGCGCAGGATACTGACCGCTTCCTCGCGGCGATTATTGGCCATCAGCCATCTTGGCGACTCGGGCAGGAAGAAGACAGTGAGAATCACAATCAACACGGGAACCGCCATGAACGCCAGGGGGAAACGCCATTGGAATTCTACCGTGGACGACCTGACACCGAAGTTGAGCCAGTACGCGATCGCAACGCCGGCGTAGTTCGCAACAAAGACGAGCGAGAAGTTGGAGCCGCGGTCGTGTGCTTGAGAGAGCTCGCTCACCCACGGAGGAACGATAGCGTTGATGAACCCGATGCCGATCCCTGCGATGACACGCGCGCAGATAAACATGTTACTGTTTTCACTGGCGGCCATGAGCGCCGCGCCGAGCATGCAGAAGACTGAGCCGATCCAGACGCCCTTTTTGCGGCCAAGCTTGTCGCCCACCCAACCTGTTCCCATCCATCCATCAGTATCTTGAATTGCACTCAAAAAAAGGGATGGCGAAGTGATTTGTCCGTACCTCCAACAAAACATGCCCACATGGCACCGAAATAGTACGCTGCCAGCAGACCACCCTGCTTGGTGCTGTCGGTCACGACACCATTGGACCCGATGCCGGCCGTGTCAATGAAGCCAGGCGTCGTACTGACGCTACCGAGAACTCCCTGGTTGTATCCTTCGAAGATGAGGGCAATAGCGGTGAAGAGGTTGAGGAGAAACATGAGTGCCCTTCCGGGCAGATGTTTCCAGATTTGGACGGCCATGGTGAGGGTACCTACGGCGTTGAACACGCGTCCGTCGGGCTGCCACGGCGATCTGTGAAATTGAAGGAGGCCGAGGGAAGCGAAGAAGGTAGACGAGGGAGGATCGAGTACTGTTGTGAAATCATATCGCCGGAGGATTAAAGGTTGTTTATTTATGTGCAGTCTGACGAGGAGGAGCATACGCCACCCAGTCGGCTCCAGACTCCACACTCCAGACCCCAGACCCCAGACCCCAGACCCCAGATACATTCACTCACGGGGAAAGCTGATCAGATACTGCCGTAAATTTGCCCGAGCCGCAGGTCCGAAGCCTTTTAGCAGTTTAGCCTCCTTCCCCCGCGTGGTTTCCCATGGCTTCACCGATCTAAGCCGTTTAACCGTTTGGCCATTTAGGCGTCTCCCTTCGAGTCGGATTGCGGGGGCCGCCAATCAGGAATTGGTCATGGTTAAGTGCTCTCGGTACCCCAGGACTATAGCCCTAAAGACCCCATATACCCCAGAGAACCGACCAAAAGACAATCAACCATCATTGATAGCGGTAGTTCCATGCAGGCTGACCAGTTCACCCACATTGTCGTTGGCGCCGGTTCGGCGGGCTGCCTGGTGGCCCGTCGGGTGGCCGAGAACCGGGCCTTCAATGTTCTGCTGATCGAAGCCGGGCCCGACGTCGATGCGTCTCCCGCCAGTGCTTTCTCCGTACCTCACGGTGTGCATGATGCCCGCCGGGTCCCCATGGCAGGCCAATCCGCGATCTTTGACCCCAAGATCGACTGGAATATTGAAGTCGACGTGCCTGGCGGAGGGCAAATGATTGTCCCACAGGCGAAGGTTATGGGCGGAGGGAGCAGTATCAACGGAGGCACTTTTTTGCGACATACAGAGGCAGATTCAAGGGAGTGGGTTGCATTAGGGAATGATGGTTGGGATTTCGATAGTTCACTCGCTGTATACGAAGGACTCGAAGATGACCCCCTTCAAGGCACCCGCGGCCCGCATCCCATTGCCAGAGCGAGCATGGATGAAGCAGGCAAGATTCAGGCTGCCTTCGTCGATGGTGCTACATCTTGCGGTCTCCAACGTATCCAGGATGTGAAGGCCACGGGAGCGGAGGGTGTCGGTCCGGCACCCGTCTGTCGTCGCGGCTCCACTCGGGTCAGTGCAGCGGACACTTTTATCGGCCCGGCCCGGAGCTTCCCCAATCTTACCATCTTGACCAATTCACTGGTGGATCGAGTGCTCTTCCGGGACTGCAAGGCGGTGACAGTCGTGCTTGCCAACTGCCACAAGATACACGCAACTCACGAAGTCATCCTCTCTGCGGGCGCAATATTTTCGCCTGCTATCTTGCAACGCTCGGGTATTGGTCCAACGGAGGTACTTCGACGACATGGAATTGCGCCTTTGGTGGATCTGCCGGTGGGATTGAATCTTAGCGACCATCCATGTATCCCACTGGTCGCGCGGCCACGACCCGGTGCTTACACGGACACGGATTATTCTTTGCAGATGCAAGCGCGATGGTCGTCATCGCTGAATCCCGGTGCTATCGACTTGCAGATGGTTTGTTTCTCATATCTCTTCGCCCAGCCGACAGACCCTTCTGCATCACAAGGAGGCCAGCCGCAAAGAAACTTGGGGGGCACAGAGACCGGTCATGTCGCGGGAATAGGATGTAACATCAATAAGCCCACTTCACTGGGCATGGTGGAGATCCGCTCCAGGGACCCGAACCAGATGCCGCAAGTGCGTCCCAGTTATCTGAGCACCCCGCACGACCGAGCTCTGGCACGAGAAGTTGTGCGCACAGCGTACGCCGTGCTTACGTCACCCGCCATGCAAACCGTACTCACGGCTCCGCTGGGCATCACTTCGCAAGTGGTAGCCGACGACGTGATGTTGGATGGTTATATACAAGCTCAGTATTCGACAACTTACCATTTCTGCGGTTCGTGCCGAATGAGTGGTCGCGAGAAAGGCGGCGTTGTGGATCAGAGCGGGCGTGTGTATGGTGTGACAGGGCTGAGGGTTGCAGATGCGAGTGTGCTACCGACTGTGCCGGCGGCAAATACGATGGCGAGTTGTATGCTGGTAGGGGAGAGGGTAGGAAGGAGCGTCTGTGATGGCCGAAGTGTTCAGAAGGCAGTCAGATCTCACATATAGACTGTACCTGGGAGCAATTCTCCTGGGAGCCTTTGACACTTGCATCATCGGGGGGCCTACCCCCGATTCTCCCGTCGCTAATTTCGTCCCCGGTGCGTCGCCTGGCAGTACTTGCCTAACGTGCTCAGACTGAACCTAATGAGGATCGCAAGATCATCGCGAGTTCTAGATTAGTCAAGTCAACAATCATCATGTCACATTCACGTGTATCACAACGCTCGCGAGCACGTCGCGTTTTGGGGGACGTATCCTATTCTCCTCCTCCTTGGTACCCAGGAATGTCTGATATATTTTAAAAGCGAATTCGGTTCTCTAGCAGATTGAACCTTCAATCGAATTAGCGTGGTAGCATCCGCAAACTTCGCCCCATCATTGGGCGTGGTCTGAGAGCACTGAGGTAAACCGCGACTCGGTGGTGGATTACGTTATGAAGCGGGGTTGATGGTTGAAGGAGCTAATCTGTGTTGAGCTCGAAGAAGCTGGACATCAACATGGCCGAGAACAAGCTTATCCGTGTCATAGGAGCTACAGGAAACCAAGGCGGGTCAGTCGCCCGTCGATTTCGCAAGGCGGGCTTCCATGTCCGTGGCTTGACCCGCGATACATCGTCCCCCGCAGCACAGAAGCTTGTGACTGAGGGCATTGAAGTCACGAAGACAGACCTGGAAGACTTGGAGAGCCTCAAGCTCGCTCTTAATAATGCCAATGTCATCTTCAGTGTGACAAACTACTGGGAGCCGTTCTTTCGCCCGGACTGCCGTCAGAACGCCAGTGAGTTGGGCATCTCACCCGCCCAGTTTGCCTATGATGTCGAATCTCGACAAGGGAAGAATATTGCAGACGCAGCAGCAGCGACCTATGATTCTCTGGACTCCAACGGTTTCCTAGTCTCCACGCTAAGTCCAGCCAAGGAAAATTCAAAGAGTTGTACCATTTCGACTCTAAGGCGGATATCTTCCCCTTCTACGTGAGAGAAGAGCACCCTGACCTTGCGGCCAAGATGTCCTGCATCCAGACGGGTTACTTCTACACAAGTTTCAACATCTTACCTGACTCTTATTTTGGCAAGGCAAGTCAGGCTCCCACAGTTGAAGAGTTTGGACTAATAATGGTCAAGCTGCCGGACGGGAGTATTGAAATGAAGTTCCCCACAGCCCCGGACAGCATCGTGCCACACTTAGACCCTATCGGAGATATGGGCGCTTTCACCTTCGCCGTCTACCAAATGCCTCCCGGGAAAGAGTACATGGCAGAAGGGACAACATGCAGTTGGGCGGATTGGATCAAGACCTGGAGCAATATAACGGGCGTGCCCGCGTCGTACCGACAGATCTCTCCGGACGAGATGATTGAAATGACTCCCGATCGAGACTGTGGAATCGAGGTAGCATACATGTTCTCTTATAGTACGGATCCAGGATACGACGGAGGTAGAGCTCTTCTCACTGCTGCGGACATTCGCAAGGCAAGTTGACATGTGCCACGAAAACCAGTATCACTCTCTCTAACATATGAAGATAGGCTGGTATCGACTGCCCAATGACGAGTTGGAAGCAGTGGGCAAGCCGTCAAGATTGGTCCGTCGTGTTGAACAAGGGTAGCTAGATAACATCAGCAAATGCTTTAAAGTGTTCTAGAGAAGTTGAGCAATACTCACATCCTCTCGTTCAATATTTACCAGTCCCAATATCTATAGAAGTGCTCATCAAAAGTAGCAGAAAAATTGGTCTCAAGCCACAGAACTTGCTGCTAATACAAAGGAGAATTCGACTTCGACCAATGGCCACACCAGAATTTTTGAATAAAATGAAGCGATATGGTTCGATATCCTAAACGCACGTTTATCAACTTACATGGCTGTTGGATTACAACCCATCAATTTAGATTTATCTAATGACTCGCACAGAAATGGGGAATAATCAAAGCAACAAACTCACTCTTATGCGTGCAACAACCGTGCCTTCCCTTTCGACTGGGCTTATTTTGGCTGTTCGCTTCGTACCTGTCTTCATAACCGAGGTTACCATCGCCTGATCTTACGCCGCGCAAGTGAGGGGCTCATGAAATTACTGCTAAGAAGCCATCGGAAAATTCACATGTAAGTTTACCCGGCTCCCATAACCATAACGGGTATAACATAGTCTCGCTCAAAATAGGGCGCCCCACATAGACCCGCAATGATAGGAAATTGGCAGCATTTTGCGGGTGGTTTTGTGGAGAATGTTCATCATTTCAAAGCTAGGCTTGTCCGCAAGAAGTAAGAAAATGCGGAGTGGAAATACTCTGTGATCCGAATGATTTTATCTTATCTTCCAAGGCAAGAGAATGCGATCGCGATACTCACCGATTGGATGAGAGACTAAGAATGATAAGGCTGGCCATCTTTATATACTAGGAGAAGAAGTGCGTTTTTCGGTAGTCATTTTGTGTCATTTTCCAGCGCTGCAATACCACTGCCTTTCTCACACATTTGGAGGGAGTCATTTCCGAATATGGCTTCATCCAACATAGTTCGGGTAGGAGCAGTTCAGGCAGAGCCAGTCTGGCTCGATCTTGACGGTAGTGTTAAGAAAACCATTGATCTCATTGAGAAGGCTGCATCAGACAATGTCCAGGTGCTTGGATTCCCCGAGGTATGGATTCCAGGTTATCCATGGTGAGCGCAGAATCATTTCTTTTGTTTTCTGAAAAGTTACCCCCAAAATCCCAATATCAGAATCGCATCTTCTGTGCCCATCTCTATAGCCCCCATCATCATCAAATCGAGCCGGTCAACAGTTGAACTAACAGCCAATATTGTGGACGGTCTAGGAGCATGTGGACATCAGCAGTCATCAGCAACACACACATCATCCACGAATACATGGCAAACTCAATGTCCCAAGACTCCGAGCAAATGCGACGCATTCAAGCCGCTGTTCAGAAGGCCAACATGTTCGTCGTTTTAGGATACAGTGAGCGAGAGGGCGCCAGCTTGTACATGGCGCAGTCCTTCATCTTCCCTTCAGGAGAAATCGTACACCACCGCCGCAAGATAAAGCCAACACACGTTGAACGCACAATCTGGGGAGAAGGCCAAGCCGAGTCGCTCAAATGCGTTGTCGACTCTCCATTTGGTAAGATCGGAGGTCTCAACTGCTGGGAACATCTGCAGCCACTGCTGAGGTACTATGAGTACTCACAGGGTGTTCAAATCCACGTGGCTAGCTGGCCAGCCGAATTTGAGATGCCAGACCCGGCAAAAATCAGCTGGCTTTACCATGAAACGGCAGAGGCGAGCTATCGAGCGAGCCAGTTTATGGCCATTGAAGGCCAGTGCTTCGTGCTTGTAGCAACTCAGATTCTGACTGAAGAAAACCTCGAAAAGAACAACTTGACCGGGAATCCGGTTACCAAGACGCCTGGAGGTGGCTTTTCCATGATTTTCGGCCCCGACGGAAAGCCCCTGTGTGAGCCGATTGATTCTGGGACCGAGGGTATTTTAACGGCAAATGTGAACCTCCGAGACATTGACTACCCCAAGGCGTTTATCGATGTTGTTGGCCATTACGCTCGGCCAGATCTGCTTAGTCTGTTGGTGAACCCGAGTGTGGACAAGCATGTAACCATGATGCGGAAGTAGTTTATTTATCTGCCCCGATTGACGTCGCTGGGTGACTGGATCTGTCAGAGACTCAACAAGATGGACCCTTAACCTTGTCATCGCGTCCGACCGGGAATGACTCAGACCTAGATAAATATTGGGACTATCCGATGATTCTGGAAAAAGAAATAGGATGTCGACGCTAGGAGCCTCGACAGAAGAAGCACCAAACCCATTCAATGGGTAAACACTGAAAGGATGACCTCGTCTGAATAGCACTATGGAATTTATTCGGTCAAACCCTTCTTTGTGGGTGATTTTCTCGAGTCTCCAACCTGCAGCTCCTTCAAACACCGTGGACATTTCGGAACATATTTGCTCTAAAAAAAAGGCTAGTCAAGGCTCTCTATCACACTTCAATTCTTGAAATATGTTTCAATTGAACGCCTCCGGCTTCGGTTTGTCTCCCTTTTTAGATGGTAAGGGGTTTTGCGGAGGCAGAAAGCACGTCCATACCAGTCAAGGCTCCCGATTAGGACGGTAACGGAGATTTGAGACTTGTATAGTTTGTTTGTTGTACGGACAATCCAGCAGGAAATCACGACTAGAGAATGTGAAAAGTTGCGTGTTTTCTGAAGTATACTCACTGCCATATGCTTGTCTTGTGTCACAGTGTCTGTTGCTACATACAGCATAGTAACGAATTATTCCGATATCATATTGATAGTTGACAGCATTCCCAAATGTGGAAATATCTAACAAGATTGACTTAATCTATCAAGCTTCGCCAGTCTAGAGCCAAAAATCCCGCCGATCCGCTCATAATCCAGGAGATTATTGGCGGTTAAGTATGGGTTCTCGGAAAGCATCTAATTGACCACTTCATTCAAGATCTAGATCTCCAGAAAAATGAGATGCAACTTCCCACAAAGTCTCTCTCGCCTCATCATCCGTCAGCTTATAATCGTGCTCCATTTTAACAATTGGCTTCCACGAGGTAAGACCTCCTGACTAGGCTCGGTAAGAGAGGAGATTTTCAGCTGGAATATCGCTCCTACTGACAAAATCGCATCCGTTTGCTTTTTCCGACAGGTATACAGCTCTTCGAGAACGCTCGAAGATCTGATCCAGGTCATTAGGGGCGGATAGAATTCGAGCTCGGTATTGCTGAATTCCTCGGAACGTAAACCCACGCTAGGTTATCAACATATAATGATCGTGGAAAAATTGTAGCTTCTTTATCTAGATTCAACATTCAGCAACTTCTAAATCTTTATATTATAATTTGATGAAATATACAACCACCGCGGGCGTTCAGTATCAGAACCTATAGCCATATTCCACTCCCTTCTCCCCCCTCCTTCCGGCCTTATTAAGGCCATTAACCAAATTTCGAAATGTTCAGAATCAGCCCCCACCTTAGCAATCTGTCCGCCAGAACTGATTAACCACATAATTCTTTTTGTGGACGACATATCTAATGTGCCGTTTGCTTCACGATCGCATTTATACTTGCATAGTTAGAACGAGACACAAGCCCCTTATAGATCGCCTGACCGAGTATGCGATTTCCGTAGAACGGTTAGGTTGTTCTATAGCAAGCATCCTGCTTAATAACAAGGAGTACAAGACTTCGTTAAGCCTTATTATTTACAAGCTCACGTTATTTTATTACACTCACACATAACAATTGTGTGGTAGCTTTAAGAACTTTGAGGCAGCCGTTAAACCAAACACAAAGAATAGATTTTGAATTGGGGTGCTCTAGGATTTCTTACGGGCAAGAAAAGATGATCCATCGCTCTCTAAGTTTTGTGTGTTCCCTTTCTATTAAGAATATAGCTAATAGCTCTATTCAGGGCCAGAGTCGATAAACCTCGTGACATATGTGGGGTTGATATATGAGGAGACGAACCCTCCATTTGAATGGTCCGACCAACATCACGGATTATACAAGTCCAAAAATGCAGACGGTCCATTTAACAATACCCGAGGCTCGTCGAATTCCACCAGTTGCCCATCACTGAGTACTGCGATGCGATCGAAATCGATGATGCTGTCAAGCCGATGTGCGATCGAAATGATCGTGGCTCCTTGGAACTCCTTGCGAATCACTTCCTGAATGACTTTATCGGTAGCAATATCAATACTGCTAGAGACCTCATCCATGACAACGATTCTACCCTTGCGTAGAAGAGCACGGGCAAGACAGAAAAGCTGTTTCTGGCCAGGAGAAAAGAAATCCACATCCAAGTCCACATCAAGCCCCCCTTTAGATTGGATAAGCGACCAAAGGCGGACCTTGCGGAGTGCATCAATAATCTCTTCATCGCTATGCTTCTTCAAAGGTGAGGCATTGAGACGGATTGATCCCTTCAACACGAAAGCGTCTTGTGGGATGGCATTGACACCAGAGCGAACTGCCTGTCTGGAAATTTTAGTTATATCCACGCCGTCGATGAGGATAGTACTCTCGGGGGTAACTTCAAGCAAACGTAGGAGAGTCATGATAAGAGAGCTCTTCCCGCTACCCGTGCGTCCGCATACTCCGATCTTCTCTCCAGGCTTAATGTCCATGTTTATGCCCTTGAGAATCGGAGTCCCACCAATGAAATAGGTAGCTGACACTGTTTTGAAAACAATGCCACCCTTGTCTGGCCAGTGATCCGGGATAGACTGACACTCCTCGTTCAGTTTTTCTGTCGGTATAGTCGAAGTAAAGTTTTTCACGCGAGACACTGCCCCAATAGAAGTCTCCAGTGACGTCCACTGTCGAACAACCCAAGTCAAAGAATTGCTGAAACTCATAACGTTGAGCAATGCTAAACTAGTGTATTCAGCTCCCACGGATTCACGGAACTCAACAATAAAAATCATCAACACAACCGCCAGTATTGCCACCATCACATCCAAAACGATGGACAGCCACCGCTGGATACAAAACAACAGATAGTAAGGTCGCTGAGAGTTGTCCAGAGCGAGTAGGTTTTGATCTACAAACTCTTCAGACCAACCGAACGCTCTGATAGTGACCAGTCCAGACAAAGACTCAATGAAGTGTGTGTACAGTGGTGACTTTGCTTCTAGGTCAAGTAAACGTACTTGTCGGGAAGTCCTCAAGTAATACTTCTGTATGACTGTTCGCTCTCCCAGGTCAGCTCGCTGGCCACTGCAAACTGTCTGCCGAAGGATTGAGGCACAACTTACCCCACATGATGGCAGCCAAGGGAGGCATCGTGAGAGCAAAATAACCAGATGCCAGACACATGAATATTGCGCCCATTAAAGCTTGAACCACCGAGACCACCAGGTCAATTAGCGCGAACGGAAGCTCCTTGTCAACCACCGACATATCTTGGCTGAACCTGTGTCATAACATTAGTAATTACCTTCCACAAAACAATGCACATGTGGGAAACTCGACTTACCTATTCATGGTGATCCCCGTATCGGTACTTGTGAAGAAGGATAGTGGAGCATCCATAACAGATGTGAGAAGCCCAGAATGCAGCTTTTCCGCACTAACCGGAACCACATAAAGGAAAAAGTGATAGACGGAGATGTTCCAGAAAATTGCCCCAACCCCCGTCATTATCCCATATACTCCAAGATAAAGAGAGTTGACCTCCTTCCCATCAGCCGCAAATGCCTTCGTCCAAAGAGAAACAACCAGCTCTGTGAGTTTCACGGCCACTCCAGAAATACTTACGTAGAAAAGCGAAAGAAGTGCCCGTGGCCAGCCTATAGAAGCAAAGAAATACTTGTATGTAGACCATTCGCCAATGGGCCGATTGAGTTCATCTTCTTCGGCTGTTTTCGTCTGTTCCGGGCCGCTGCTTGGAGGCTGGATGAATAAGTTTTTTGCGATGGCGGCAGTTCCATCAAGATCCTTCTCATAATTATCCTTCGCGTCCAGACTTTCCAGATATCCTCCTGCAATCTGGAGCTGACCAAAGGTACCTTGTTCGGTGATATGCCCAGTGGGATCCAGGGCAATGATGTGGTCAGCAAAAGGGAGGCGGTGCACAGAATTGGTGACAAGAAGAACAGTGGTCTCCAGTTGCCTGAGAAAACCAGACTTGCCAAATAAATTCGTGAAAACAATCTCCTCCGTCTCAGGATCTAAGCCTGAGAAGCCATCATCGATGATCATCAGTTCCGCCCTGGCGTATAACATTCGAGCTAAAGCAACCCGCTGCTTCTGGCCGCCACTGAGCGAAATCCCTCCACTTCCCACGATAGTATCTTTTTATCATCGGTTAGCGAACATGAGCCACACAATGGATTTGGCCATTACATTCCTGTGCACATACCATGTGAGTCGGGCATCAATGCAATATCATGATCTAGAGCACATGCCACAAGCACCTCCTCATACCAGGCAGCATTCAACAGCGAAGGTCCTATGATATTCTTGCGGATTGTTGTGTTCTGGATCCATGGTTTCTGGTCCACAAAGGCGCCGGGCAATGGGTCGCACTGCATTGTGCCCTGGAAAAAGGGTGTCTCGCTCATAAGGCCCTTCAACAAAGTGCTCTTTCCGCACCCGACCGGGCCAATGATGAAAACAAACTCTTTTCGTGCCACGGAGAAGCTCAAATCCTTGATAATCTGGGGGACATTGGCAGTCCATGCAAACGCTGCATTTTCACCTCTGATGACTATGGAGCTAGGGGCCTCCTGCTCCTGTGAAGACATATTCACAGTAGCCAGCTTTTCTTGGCTGTTATCATGAGAGGACGTAATGTTGATTTTGTGCTCAGTGCTTTTCACACTCCGGTCACTACACTGCAGAGATTTTTGCAATGGAACAAACAGCAAATTGCGAGATGGCGACCCTAGAAACTTCTCAATCCTGTCAAAGCAAGCGAGTGCGGCCTTGAGTGTTGGAATCGTTCTGAGCATAGTGTTTACCGGGTTCGATAACAAGCCAATTAGAGAAAGACCAGTGAAAGCAGTGGCTGGCGTGAAGTTCAGCTTCTCGTAATCCTGAATATATGCAAATACTAGAAATGTCACAAAAGGCGCTAAGACTCTCATATTGTTTGCTAGTGAGTTTTATTAGAAATATGCTTCCGACTGCACGTACTTTATCAGATATGTCGTTGTGCACACATACCAAAGAAAACACTCGCCGACAAGAGACGTCTGAATGAGGTCGAAATTCTCAATTCCGTGACTCGAAGGTTTTGAACCTTTTCAGAAGCAATTGGCGTAAAGCCGAGCATCTTGAGGGCCTAGAAATATCTTCGTTATTCTCTCAACCCAAAGCCATGCCCACTGTGCACTACTCACCTTCATCGAACTCAGCATAGCGGTTGTCACGTCAACACGTGTCTGGATCCCCTCGTTCCACCGTTTCTGTGCCTCGCCAATGTAGCTTGAGATCTTGATAATGGACAGCATTGACAGAATTGCGACTAGGGCGGGAGCCACAAACGATAAACCCACTTCTCGATACAGCAACCACATGGCAATTCCTAGTTCAAGTGGGACTGCCCAAATCTCATGCAAATTTTGGAACCCTGAGCAGATTGTTTCTAATCGAAGCACATGCGAAGATTAGCTACGTTCCAAACACCCCACAAAATCTGGAAGATAGAAAGCTCACCGGTATCGTTCGACATTAATGTGACAGCCGCTGACTCATCGAGAGACGTTATGCTGAGATCAAGTGTCTTCACACAAATCATACTCACCAGCGTGCCCCGCACGACGGTGGTAAATCGAAAAGTCATGTGGGTATATACACCATTAGTGATGGCTGTTCCTAGGAACACGGCACCGAACGCGCCGGTCAGCCCCCAGCCGATACTTTTCGCGTCAGTTTCAGACGTGACGAAGGTTGTCGTTCGGGATAGGAGAAATGGCTGGGTATATCGAAAGGCAATCAGACAGAGACGAGGAAAAATACAGAAGATCAGCCGGCGGCGCGTTACATTCAACGTCGACCAGAACAACGCATGAGAACGAGATTTGTTCGCTTGATCCCACTTGTGGCGGGCTCGTCGGCGTAGAATCGTTGAGCTCATCTCGTCTTCGATGGGAAATAAATCATCCACACGAATGATCCGTCGAAACCCGATCGTCATCAGCGTATTCAGCCACCAGAAGAATGCTCGGCTATAGATGCCGCTCGTCGCCTCTGGGTGAACGTCCCGGTATGGTTCTAAGAGAATTCTTCGCTTCTCGATTGCTTCTGTGATGGTCAGAGCGAGCTTTACTCCGACTGTCGAGGTGGACACCGCCGCGATGTGCGGAGGAGCACCTTACATCCATAATGTCCTTGTATGTGCGATGTCAAACAAAATAGTGACAAATAGATAAGTATTTATCAGCGAAGAGGGCCGAATGGAGCGAAAGTGCTCGATATGAGAAAGCCAGCATAGTCCCAATGCGTCGGCCAGAACAAGTGTAGTTGCTGCTAATGTGGTAGGTGTGCGCACACGAGAGTTGATCGCGTAGAGGATCAACAAAGCAGCCTGGAGACCCGTAAAAACCACGAGTAAGATCTAGTAAGAGATTGTTGCTCATCAGCACATAACCTCTTGCGGTGGGTGAGTCGACGGAAATGCAGACCAGCTTGTTGCTTTGTAGGAAGCTATGAGATACTTTGCGCGATTGACCGTATAGCGACCACAATCGGAACGGAAGCAGGACAAGAAGCAAAGCAGAAGGCAGAATTGACAGAATTGTGTATTCAAACAGAGGGCTAAAATCAAAATGATTAGGGCCGTGCATTTGAGGCCCAAAGACCTCAAGGCCTGCCTCAAATGGCGTAGAGTTGAAGGCCATTCTGCACTGGATTGACACTCAATCCGAGGGGAGTGCTTTTATTTTATTTCTTGTCGTGTTTGGCTGGAATAATCCACCTATTATGACCCAGATGCATGAGCTCAATTGCTTACAGATTGCAAATTCCCGCCCTTCACTTGCGTCATTTGGACCCTGTCGCATTTTGCATCCTTTCAGTTGGCGTTGATCAGTCGTAAATTAGGAATAAGTTGAACTTCGATTCAAAAAGGGACATTATTCTACTGGCCTTCACCCGACCTAAATTGGGGTTCATATGGAGCTCGTTTTGGAGCACAACAACCAATACTCCCCATCTTTAGGCCAAATGTCGAGAGGTCTAGCCACAGTTGCATGCCAAGAAACCTTAGGATCCGCTTTGCTGCTTAAGTGTCGATTGTGACTCAACGGATCAGGTTTCTGCCTTTATCACTGCCAGTAGGTACTGCTGGAGCGTACTACGTGGAATAAGGACAAGAAGGAGTAAGGAATTCTTTTTAATCGAGAAGGGGGTGGAGAGGAAAAAGAGTGATAGAGGAGAGGGAGCAGGAGGTAATCCCTTATGCTCATATGCTACTAAGCCTATCTCGGACGAGAGCAAACATCCCTTACCTTGGTGGCCAGCCTGAGCAGTCAGGCACTAATTAATTGTCGGACAGACTCTCTCCAGACTCTCTCATTGTGAAACCCCTGATTCTGGCAATTTATAGGGGGGGGGGGAGATGATCAATACAGACACCACACGTTTCAATAACCTAATCCACATACGAGCCTCTCGTTGGTCTGTGTTGAAGTGCTCGTCGATCTCCGGTCTGCCATGGTTCATTCAATTGCCCGCGGATCGAATACCCAAATCGCAAAAGAAACTAAAGAAACGAGAATAAAGGTGAACAGGAATGGTGGAATAAAGTACAATAATCTTATAAATCATTTGGCTTTACGATCAAGCCAGGCTTGACTCATACTTTGGGCTGGCTGTAATCGGCATCCGTACGGGCCGATTGCATAGAGACGGGC
The DNA here is from genome assembly GCA_018410145.1 of Penicillium corylophilum. NCBI lineage: Eukaryota > Fungi > Ascomycota > Eurotiomycetes > Eurotiales > Aspergillaceae > Penicillium > Penicillium corylophilum. Next base: position 424,861 of record JAGUQL010000017.1, on the reverse strand, counting down.
CGCAACCGGTACGAGACCGTCAAAGTTGGAGGCAACCAGCGTACGCTAACGTCGGGGCCCCTTTCAATTTTCTCAGAGTCTTTGGAAGTCATTGGCATGTATCCGCCACGAACGCAGGCTAGCCCGGTCATTCTCATGAACACTGCTGCAGCCACGGCTATCGTTCTGCATGTTTCATCAAGCACGTATGCGTGCACCCCATAAGCATGCATGTATTGCCATGCATGCCTAAGGTCCGCGAAAAGTTCCTGGGATGTGCTCAACAGTCTTGAGGGTGGGTCATTGCGAAGCGAGCAATCACAATTGATATCATCACTAAGATTGCCCGTCTAATATCAAGCTACAAATATAGGGGTATTGCCTGGGGAGCTTACCAGACATTTTTCTCAACCTCGTGCCCCTAGAATTCAGTTCAAATATCAACTATCTATCATTACCAGAAAGTGGATTAATAGCGAAAACTTGTGACTGCACTAAAAGTGGATAGTGGGTGCTTTGACTAGAGATGCACGAACCTAGGAATAATATGTTAGTTAGTAAAGAACTAGAGACTATGAAACGGCTTCTGCAAAACGAAGAAATTTCGCGCTTCCTTATTATGACCGGATCTTTATCAGAAGGAACCTCGTGGCGGCCCCTAGGGTAGCTAAACCAGTGGCAGTATCGTCGGGGTATAGGTGCCGGTTAGTATGTCTTCCGTTCCTACTTCAGCCTAGACGGGTGGCAGAATCTTTTATCTCATCGCTTACAGATACGACCTTATAAAGTCAAGCTTATTCGGACAATCTATAAGGCGCAGTAATACGCGGAAAAATAGCTGGCGTGTAAATTAGACTACGAAACTGTTATAGTAAGTTTTCGTAACAATTATTTTATCCTCCAGAAAAGTGGCACAGTGGATAGTGAGACGGGTCGGAGATATAAAGAATTCTTACAGCAGCACAAAGGACTTCTATTTCAAGACGACACCGCGAGTGCGAGTGTCGTAAGTACCTTAAGAACGAGTCGCTACTAGAAAAGCTAGGTAGCTTACGGGCTTATATGGGTGCAAGACCTATATCCTGTCAAGAAATGATAGCCCCTGATAGAGCAAACTTCAAACCTCCTAAAAAACCTTGGTCTCACTCTTAAGCCTTTGACGGATGATTATTCGCGCTACCAGTCAGCTAATCTTTACTCACGGGGTCATAGATGATCTCATTCGATAGAGCATTTACCTCAGTCGTCCTATTCTAGTACAAGCGAGGTTTATATCAGTCTTATCACTTTTTTACTTACATCGTCTTTGAATGTGATTTCCCTCTTATCCTGAAATTCTAGAATACTGTCTCTATGAGTATTCCTTATGGTTTTTGCTATAACAAGAAGGATTATAGAGTAAGCCGCATATCCGAGTCGTGTCAAGACTATCCTCTTATATAAGTCGCCCTAGCATGTTCGAATAATAAGATAATTCTCCACTATTATATTAAATAGCTAGTAGCTAAATAGTGATCAGACGGTAGTTTCACAGACAGAAGGTAACACCTAATATTCTAGACACGATATAAATATTTTTAAACCGAGGCAAACGATCAGCCTTTTTAGAAGAAACCACAGATAGGCACTAGGTCGCGCGGCCTACGATAACAGATCGATTATACTAGTGTTAGTACATTTTCTTCAGAGCTCTGTATAATTGACTAGGTTATAGTGGAACATACAAAACGATCCCGTGAAGTCATTATACGTGTGGGTTTCTATATCACTTACTGCTTTTTTCCTAAGGCACTCGTATAACTACATCTAAGAATTCTCTAGTCTAGCCGAGAAGACCTATTATTAGCCCCTAAACACAGAGATATAGAGTATAAGAAGACACATTCATACATATTTAAGAGAATTTTGTCGCAATCAACCTCTGTCCCGGTTTTGGTGAAGGGAAGTATAAATATCCACTCTTTCCGTCTCCTTTAGCGCCCTATTCCCCGAGCTACGCTCTAGCAGCAACGAAGCCTTTTGCTTCTAGAGTGACCGACACGTATCAGCCAGGTCAACGGCATATCATTTAATTACACACTGTGAGCGGAGCGCCCGTATTAAGCAAGAACCCTTGTTAACCTAGCAGGCACTTCTCCTAGATAATGACCACAGAACTTCGTTGATCGGCGATTCTGGTCAACTCACTCCGTCACCGTCATAGCCCTACCCCTATCTTTGAATGCTATAATGATGCTTGAACGAGCACTCTTCTATGTTTTCTTCGTATCTAATTCTTAGAAGTCATACTCGTCCGTCTAATCATTACTTAGTGAGTATAGCTTGGTTTACGTATGATTAGGCTACACGAGACTCGACGATTTTAGGCCTCATAACCAATATTTCATTCAGTCGTATAATCTGCCTCCTCAGCAATACACCTCGTGTATCTTGCTTCCTGCTGCACCTGCACGGTAGTGTAATATATTATATTATAGGCTTATAGCGGTCCGTGGTATCTATTACGATAATCTCCTCGTACCTATACTATAGTAGCTATGTCGCCACTTATAATGCTGCCTGACACTTAAGAGGGTATGTATCTGGAGTAGTGATTAGGGCCGAAACCGTTTATAGGTATTGAATCGTGTCGTGAATTAGTTCTGTGCTAATAGCCGTAGTGCTTGAAAATGCACTTTAGAAGCGTCTCTTGCGTCACTATTTATCGAGTATCGGAGTCTCGAGAAATATGATTTAATTATCGGTTTCGCTTCCGTACGCCACCTAAATCTTTTGTAGCTCTCTTTAGACATCAGCATGGACAGTCCATGGACAATGCTGATGTCTAGGCAAATGCTTATCATGGGCCCGCCCCGACGACACGGTTTCTTTGGCAAGGTCGCAAAAGTCCTGCACAAGGAAGACCGGATCAACCGCACGATTCCAGCGGCCAAGAAACAAGTCACGAGCCTTGGCTCACGTCGAAAGTTGCGTGGTCAGTCTGAGGTCCTTTGCGGTGAGCACGAGGTGGCAATTTCGGAAGTGAGCGAAGCCCGCCCACAACGCAGCAAGCCCGTCGGCCTGGAAGAGAACGTGAAAATCTTGCGCATATGAGATATCCGTCGTAGATGTGGCCTAGACACGGAGACTGATGAGAAAGCCGGGGGGCAAAGGCGGTGAGTCTTAACAGAGACCTTGCCGCACGGGCCGCAGTGCGTATTCGTGACTGGAGTTTCAACTAGTCAGGTGATCTCAGTTATCGCGGTTCCTTTACGGTCGCAGGGTGACCTCGCGTTCGACAAGCACGATGTTCGCTGGCCACCAGGCAAAGTCGTTCTGTCGCACAAGAATTCAACACTTGGGCCAAAATTAAAAAAATGCAGTCTTTAAGACCCCTCTGGCGCTTAGCTTATACGGTATTTCTTTCTAGGCGCGTCCCCTGACAAGCATCATCATTCCCCTTCCCCTCACACTCAACGGATTGACACCAGCGGGATGGAAATTGTTGACACCGAACACCGTGGCTTGGGACCCCGGGAGCAGCAGGTCACGTTGGACTCTCGGGGGCGACAAAGGGACAGTAAACTGCCAGATTTCAGTGAGCTGCAATCTCTATGTTACTCATTGATCTCGCTATTCAACACGTACAATGCCGTCCTCGATCAAGAAAGCTCATACTTCAACAAAGTTGATTTGACTGAATCGATCATGAGGGAGACCTTTAACAGCTGTGGACTCTCTTTGCAGAAGGATCTGAGTGACGATCTCTCATTCAGTATGAGGGATATTTTCATGGAAATCAATAAAGACCAGCTCGTACTTCATCCTGATGGGTATTACCACTGCCATGTCAAAGGCCACGCCATCCGCCTCTCTGAGAATCAACGCAAGGTCATATTCGATGTGTTTCCTCTCTTTTTCAAGCGCACCTTGAGCTTAGAAGGCATGCGACAGGAAAGTACAGCAAACAAAGCAGCGGCTGAACTTTTCCACGCCCACTGTGAAATGCCCTTATATCAAGGCAAGTAGGCACAATCCAACGCTATCCTGCCAAATTGGCTAATTAAGTCAGTAATAAACAAGGCTATACAGTTCGGTGAAAAATTACGGAAACGGAGCACTGTCCTCGATCACGAGATTGACAGATCTGAGATCTACAATTTGTTACGAGAGCCGTCGCCTCTAGATGAACATAGTATGGGATCGCCTTGCACTGGTACCACGCGAGAAGCTTCACCTCAAAGCTCTACGCGCAGCGAAGATGGTGGTGACATACCGTACGACGAGGACAAACCCTTACTATCGACTAAACTGTTGCCCAATGTCTCACTTCGAACCCCTACAGTGAGGCAGCCTGATCCTTGTCTAGAATCATCTCACGATGAGACTGGCGAGGAGGCTGTGTCATCCAACTATCCAGAATCAACAGCCACTCGTGCGATAATCAAATCGTCGGACGAAAAGAACAACGGATTCAGACTGCTCAAGGAACATTATGACAAAGGAATGTCGTGGGAAGAGATTCGCAAAACTTACGCAGAGAGGTTCAAAATTTGGCGCTCAGCGGACAGCTTGAAGCGCTGGCATGGGCAGGTATTGAGGGACTCGGTATTGCAGATTTTCTCTGTTTTTTTAGAACCGACGCTGATTCACACTTTTATCCCAGTATGAAAAGGATTATGCTTCCGCTCGAAAGGATAGCGATTCCACCAGAACCGAGGAGGAGCTAGCCAACGCTTATGAGTTTTTGAAAGGACGATGGAAAAACTTGGCCTCAGATCAGCAAACTGTATAACTCGAGATTCAAAACAAAGCGCACTATAGGCAGTTTGTCTAATTGGTTTTCAAAGGAATTGAGGGCTTTGGTGAGTTAGACAGATTTCCAACACTTTTATTAACACTAATGTACATTGTCTGACATTGGTAGAAGAACGGTGATTCTCATGAGAATCACAATGACTTAGGCTCCCCAGAACCAGCCATTGCCAATCAAATAGGTCTATCGGAGAAGGAAGCCTGTCAGCTTGCGTTTTTGAAGAAACTTGGAGACAATGGAACCCGTTGGCAAGAGAGACATATACCCTTTAACGAGAAATATGAGACGGATCACACGTGGATAAGTTTAAAAAACTGGTACCGCAGGAAACATCATAAAACGGTAATCTAGATCCTTGATATCATCAATAACACAGGCTGACTTACACTTTCCAAGAAAATAATGGTCTCGTTATCGAAGCCACGAAGCTCGATCGGGAACTATCAACTCACGAGCTCATCTACCCCGATGAAGGGCATGCACCCGCCCAGATTGTCTCTACCGGCGGGAGCTGTGCTTGATCGCCGCACGCAAGTCCGCGTAAGTGAATCGCCTCAAGCAAGTCCAATAATCTTCACTGACATTTCACCTTGCTCAAAGGGATCACATCGATCGTCAAAAGTTGTAAAGCCATCTAGGTTGTCAGTAGAAAGTGCTCTGTCATCCAAGAGAGGAAAAATGGTTAATCAAACCCGGGGCTGAGAGATAAACGGGGCTTGCTTTGAAAATACTTTCTTGAAGAATATGCTTATCGTTTTGCTTTTGCTTTTTCTTTTTTTTATAGCACATGGGTCTGAACCAATAAGAGAGTTTCAGTGGAAAGCCAATCCATGTTTAGGGTTGTAGACCTCGAAATAGGGCGGATTTGGTTCCAACTTTTGGATCCTAATCCTGATCCGCTGGATTTCCGGATCGACTTCTCTGATCCGGATCCGCACCGCGGTTCTACGTAAGGCGAATTAGGATTCATCCGTTTTGATCCTAATTTATATAAAATCGCTAGAATTTTCCTTTTGTAGCCGGATAAAATAATAATTTATCTAAATAAAAAACTATAAGAAACACTTATTCTAGTTAGTATGTTTATAATTCCTAAGATATAGCTATTTTCTAATTGAGACTTTATATTTTAAACCTATATATAAGCCTATTTCTCCTTATGGTATTTAAAAGATTAGCTTCAACTTATTTTAGACTATTCTTAGTAAATAATTTATTAAGGTAAAGTTAAGATATAGTAATAGTCCGGGAAATATCGATGTCTGATCTGCACTCATCTCATATTTTAACATTTGCAACTGAATTAGTCATGACTTGCTTTCGTCAAGATCCAATCAAGATTGAGCGTACGTAGGGATACGAATAAGCAGAATGTTTATCCGTGTGCACCCCAACCGAGACGAATAAAACTTACTAGAAGTGCCATCCGCCGTCACCTAGCCAGTTAATCCACGGAACCAGCTAAGTCTAGGTGTTCGGACGCAATAAATCCTCGTATGACTCAGCGAAGGAACAATCCATGTCCATCCCGAAGTCATAACGAGCTAGTTAGCGTACACTGCGACTAGCGAATTTTGGCCTTTTCGTGAAAAGAGACCGGCATACTGTGTTTCCGTGTTGCCCCCTTTGTCTGACGGATTGGCACATTGGCCTTGGATATGATGACATTTTAGTGCTGAGCCTGATCAAGGAGGTGTGTTCGTGAAGTCCGTTCATTCTCTGACATTATGGCGCAGACTAACTTTGCTCCAATTTGCCGAAACATACCATTGCGGAGTTTGTGGAGCTGCTTACACTCTTAAGGTCCATCCAGGGATGAAACTTCTTGTGACTTGAACAGCTGTAGATAGAATTCCGCAAAACTCCGCAAAACTCCGCAAATTCCGGAAACTCCGCAGCTAACAAGCTAGGTAAATTCATGGATTTACAAGGAATTCGATTACGTATGAATTGACAGCATCTAGTTTAGCCTGGCTGACGTAAAAGTCTCGAGTGCTCTTAAGGGTGTAGTCTCAAGAATTATTTAATGCGTCTTGTTTCCCAGGTCGAAGAATTCAACAGATCTTCAAGTCGCAAACGGTTGCCTAAATAACCATTCAAAAGTCGCAATGGCCCCAAAAGTTCTTGTCATCCTTACTTCGCAGGCAGTTATCCCTGCAAACAACCACCCTAGCGGATGGTATCTAGTATTTATTTACAGTACCCCTGCTATAATATGTCCTGTGGATGCACTAACACCCTTATCATCAGCCTGAATTCGCCCACCCATTCCATATCCTGAATGGCAAGGTTCATATAACGGTGGCGTCTCCTAAAGGTGGAGAAGCACCCCTGGCTCCTGACTCTATCAAGCTCTCCAAGAACGATGCATTAAGCATGAAGTTCTTGAAAGAGCAGAAACCTCTCTGGAGCAATACAGTCAAACTACGGGAGATAATTCCCCGAGCAGACGAGTTTGACGCACTATTCTATGTTGGGGGACATGGGCGTAAGTGCAATTCTCCTCTAAACATTGGTTGAGAACGCACTAATGACAACATCAGCGATGTTTGACCTAACCAACGATGTCGACAGCATCGCCCTTATTGAAAATTTTGTGGCTGCTCGGAAGCCTATCGCATCTGTATGCCATGGCCCAGCTGTTCTACTTCAGGCGAAGACAACATCTGGTCAATCCATTATTGAAGGTATTGAAGTGACAGGTCTTTCAAATGCTGAGGAGGAGACTGTAGGTACAACTTCAGTCATGCCGTTTCTTTTAGAGTCGGAACTGGGTCGTGTCTCCGGAAAATATGTTAAGGCAGGACCTTTCAGTAAAAATGTTGTTGTGTCTCCAGCGGCCAGTAACGGTTCGCTTATAATCACTGGTCAGAACCCGGCGAGTGCTGCGGCTGTTGGGAAGGAGATTCTCAAAGCCTTGAACCTATAAACAATGGTTGAAGGGTCAGAGTTACTGTGCGCATGTGACGTAAATTATGCGGGTTGTGTTCGAGTTGGCGCTGGTTTTGGCGTAGCCTACTCCAGACCTTTGCTATGAATAAATAGTTGTACAGGTATCGCTTCAGTTCACGAAGAACTGATACGACGAGCTATAACTACTCTAGCTACTACTACTACTACTACTACTACTACTACTACTACTACTACTACTACCACTGCTACTACTACTACTATTATTATTGTTACAGCAAGAGGCGGTATATAAACTAGATAATATAAGGGTTAAGGTTTTTCTGCTTTTTCAAATTCCCAGGGAAAGTAGATAATATACACCTCAACTACATAAAACAGCAACCCACCCCATTTGCATTTGATCAGGGGATACTTTTCTCATACCTCCCCTCGGCAACAACATCAAAATACTTTCAGGAGTTCGACACTGGCAGATCACCCGTGCCTAAAATCCTAAGTCTTCCTCCAGTATCTCGCCGTCAATCTCAACCGGCTTCGATTCTTGGAGCATAAAGAGGACACGTGCCCACTCCGTCTTGCTTATGTTTTGCCAGAGGTGCTTTGTTCCACGCTGGATGGTGATATCGCCCCGCTGCAGTGTTTTCACTTCGTCACTGTCCAGCTTCAACTCCACGGTTCCTTCTATCACGACAGCATAATCGAGCGATATGGTCCGGTGCAAGGGGCTAATACTTGCGGGTGCCAAGTCTATCAGGCACAGCACAGTACCACCTGGAATGGTAAAGCTTGGAGTGTTGGTCAAGTAGTGCTGATAGGTTGCCAAGTCTTTGTTCAGGTCGACCGGGAACTGGTTCGTAGCATACACAAGGTGCAAAGAATCACCTGTGGGTATTTTCTGGGTAGGGATAGTTTCGGGGACCTCCTTGTTGAAGACTGCTAGGCCATTGGCGGTATGGTCCGTAATGAACCGACTCGTCCGGCGGAGGCCTTTATCCGAGTGCTGTTCGGCCATAATAATAGCGATTTGTCTGTCTTTCCCTAAGTAACGGTTTCAGGCAACTGCTCTCAACTCAGATGATACTCCAGTACTGAGGGTATCAGCAAGTTAGAAATGATCTGATAGGGATGTCATAGTCTAGCTTCATGTCACTAATATACCCTTTTCTCGAGATGCCCGCGGGAACGAACTCCAGTTGATCGCGCGAGAAGTTGCCCCGAAATCGATGAATTACAGATAGGATTTCTAAGCCTCGCTATGTTCATCATTCCGACAAGCCGACGGCGGAGTGCGGGAAAGCGGACCAACTTTCCGGAAACGCAGGTTTGGTCCGTGGGGACCTCGTCGAATGTCCTTTTTCGTCCGCTCCGTCGCCGCGTTGTCGGTAAAGATATATTTCGAGATGCTCTGATGACCGCGATGAGGTAGTCCCCCTTCAAAAGGGAGCTTTATATGCAACCGTAATTGTGCCTGACAACTTTAACTCGATCAAATTTTGATCAAGTATCTTCACTGACGGTACCATGCGAACGGCTACGATACTAGGGTGCAAGGCAATGGCAATTTCATCCGTCCCTAGTGGGTGGATACAGGGCATGCGAAGTCCCGCGAACTTCTTTAGAAAGCAGACCGTCTTGGCAAAGAAACAGCGACCCCAGTTAAAGCTTTCCATTTCTTGGTGGCCGCTTTAGAAAAAAACCTCATCCCAAAAGAGATTCAATCTCTGCAGGATATATCAAGATTATTTCCACCAATGTATTCTCGTCGATGCTTTCAAAAAAATGTTAAGCTATTTGATGAGAAGGAAGAAAGGAATGATAGATATTAATGTATTGATGACTATGATGAGTGTAGATGAGAAAGCTAGGATACACGAAGAAGTGAGGAAGCCAGAGCGAAGGCGGTGAGTCCTAACACTATTTATGGTTTAGCATTTATTCAAGGCCTTTGCTACCTGTACACTTTTGGTATGTCTTGATAATTCACAGTGAAGGACGAAAGATCTTTCATTCAAATTCCACAACCTATGTCCGACTTCAGGTATCTCATACCATTAAAAATAATGTATGAATCATGTGGATAGCAAAACTGAATACGTTGACGAAGGATTAATAACGTTGGCAGTCAGTATACTGCTGACCCGGAAATCAAAGAGGTATAGTGAAACACATGTTGAATTGCTTCCTCAATAATTACAGCAAAATTCAACCCCTATGAACAGCCAATGTACTCTCCTAGACTGGCGAATTGTAAGGGAAGATCATTTGTTTGTCTTGATCGGTCGAATGTGCTCCACCCAGAGTTTTCAAGAAGCTGCAGAACAAGTGTCTTGTCATCAAGCTCGGCCTTTCTGACTAGTAACTTCCGATCTGCCTTCTGTTGAACAATCTTGCCAATTTCATTCAATGACAGCCAGTCATTTGCGATTCTCAACCAGGTGTTCTTGAAATGGATAGGATTTCTGAAAGTGTGCGCAAGCACAAGCCCTAGATCATAGCTAACGGTGAATGGGTTCACGATATTCCCGTCGCCACTAACTGTGATGGTTGATGAAGCAAGGTCTGTGCTTACAAATGATCCGATGACGGAGTCAAAAAAGTCAGATGACAAGGCAGTCCATCCTATGGGTCAATTAGTATACTAGCCCGTGGCGGCTCCTCTCTGTCATACACCGGGGTAGGTAAACACGAATCTCATTGTTCACGTACCATCAGGAAACTCGGCATCTTCTAGAACTCTAAACACGTTTGCTTTGGGCTGAAAGAACGTCGATCTCGCGGCTGCAGAATGAGACGAGGTAGGGAAGAATATTCTGTTACCTGGAAAACCAACTGATATTTCATGATACCTAGAAATTGCTCTAGCTCGCAATTTAGTCTATTACAATAAAGATAGGAGTTCTAGATATAGCGCAATGGATTTACCTTATCGTATAAAAGAACATATTGATAAAAATGACTTATTAGTCCTAGCGTGTAGGGTCAATTCCGGCTCGCTACCTTTTCTCTTTCGAAAGCTTCAGTAGAGTGTCGCCCTAGGTTACAACCGACACAGCCGAAGCTCCCCGCAGGTGCAGCTGGATGACCGCCGGAGAGGGTTATGATCATCATTTGAAGATCTTGACAGTAGTGGAAACAGGGTTTTTCTCAGGCACAGTCGGCATCTCACCGGACAGGCCGCCAAATACAATCTCTGCCTTGACGGCCCATGTGGGTGGAATGTTAAATGCGGATCTGATGCCGTCCTCTACGCCAGGCATCAAATGTGAATGCTGCAGGCTAGCACCAAGGCCTTCGAGTTCAAGGGCAGTCCACAGCGTAATTTGATGCATAGCATTGGAATGCTCGGCAAAATCCACAAAGATGGTGAAGGGGAACTTGGAGAAACTTTTATGCAGTTTCTCGATAGCTGTATGGTCTTCGAAGACAGAGATCTTTGGAATATAATCAGCCACGCAAACGAGGAGAGAAATAGGAGCAAGAAAGACGATGTATCGCCTTTTCTGATACAGGCAAGTAAACACTTACTGTATCGTATGCAGCCTGAAATGACTTGAAACGATCCTCGTTGCGCTTCCAATCCTCTTCACCCTGCTTTTCGAGCACAAAGCGCTTTGCAGCAGCGATGATAGCGTCCCAGAACCTCTTATGCTCCTTGCCGAGGGTGACAAGAATGCTGGTACTCTGCATATTCCATGACGAAGGCAAGGCTTGGATGACTTCATTTACAATCTCGATAATGCGGTCATCGGACACTGAAACGTTATCGATAACGCCACAGACAGTACGACGGTGCCTCAATGCTTCGAGGTAGGTATAACCCTTGACTGAGCTGTATTGTTCTGTCTTTGCAAAAAGGTTGGAAGAGCTCTGGCTTTGAAAAGTTTGTGTGGAGTAGTAATTGCTAAGTGAAGGCACTATTTGAGTTGAGTGATTGAGATATTATGCGAATTTTCAAAAAAGCAATCAACGAACGCCGATGATGTATAGTCTGGACGGAAACAAAGCTGGTAGGAGAATTCTCCTGATTTATCAGTAGCGTGTGCATCACATGTCGAATCCGTGTAAATAGGGCCTAGGGAGATTTAGAAGCCAAATGATCCAGACATATATTTATAGCCCAAATAGTTAAGTTACAACACATTTCATGGCAACATAATGAACTACTCATTGCACTATTCCGAGTCTCAAATTGACTAGTCAATACCCACGGTTCTTAGGTTCAAAAACTTGCTTTTGGCTTGTACGGCTTGTAATGCGACTGAAGCTCCTCTTGACCATTTTCAACCATGACAACGGGCTATGGACCGGACTTTGTGTCCGTGAACGGCCCACATCTATGTCCGACCCTGATATCAAAATCGATTTGGACTACTGTCTTCGGCAATAGAGCCGGAAAAGCGATATTCCTGTACTAGCTCCTTACCGTAATTTACTTTAACAAGTACGAGACATGGTCTCGTACGTACACTGTATCTACGGTAAGGAACAAATGTTTTACATAGTAAGACAAAACAAGTCAGACTCCAGTGTGTAGAAGGACCCCGATAATCTAGCAAGGTGTTACTGTTTTTGCGACTCCTAATCTTAATGACAAATTGCCGGGAGGAGGGGGAGAAGAAGGGGGTCCAGCGCCTCTACGCGCGCGCTGAACCCCTAGACAACCTCTTATTATGCTTTGTAATGCTGACTTGCGTTAATGATGTGCTCACGAATAGTCCAAATGATAACGATGATCCTCAGAAGCTCGTCTGTCCGTTCCGTAACAAAGTGTCTATCATAAAGCGAAAAGCATTCCTTGGTTCCCCAGACCTTGGTCAAGCGATCAATAGTGGATCAAACGTCATGATTAGACTTCCGCGGAACCCAACCTAACCCCGGACCCAACCCGGATCTAACTAGACTGCGCCAAAAAGCGCAAATGGTTTCTGGACCAAAAACCAAAAACCAAACCGCAATAGGTGCGGTTTCGAACCGCCCAACCCGCAACTAACCCATGAACCATTACGGTTTCCTATTAGGGCCCCAATAAAACCAATTTTTGCATAACATTGAATAAAATTATATAAAATTCTAAAAATAACTATATCAAGTGTCTTATAAAGCAGTACCACTAATAAAGGCTTATACACGTGACTAATTCACCCTACTTTAAAAACCATTAGGCCCCTAAGAACTATTACTGTTTCTGAAAATGGCCGCAAAAACCAGCCTATTTACAGTTTAGTTTGGTTTGGTTTGGTTAGGTTTTGCGTTTTTGCGGTTTTTTGGCGCAGTCTAGACCCAACCCGGGCTAGGTAAGGTTCTACGTCGGGCGGGGTAAGGGTTTAGTCGGAACCTTCGGCCCAAAATTTGGTTATGCGGAAGTCTAGTCATGATGACATGTTCATCTCATGACGAGACATTGTTTAATTTCTGACTTCATGACTCTATAATGATCTAAAATCTCAGTCATATACCTCACAGAGCTAATAATATAAATGTCGAGCGTTGCTGAGATCAATCTCGCTACAAATCTCAGTTTTTATACATCAACTGCCGAATTGTGCTCTAGATATTCGCCATATTCTTTCTTGATATTGATCTCAGCATGGCAGCCGGACAGAGACAGCCCCAGCCGCTTCGTCGGATCATAACAGCACATGATTCCACAAGCGGCCGAGCTATTTTTAGCACCGCGGTTGGGGAGCAAGTGCCATTTACTGGGTTCCCAGTTCCTCCTGGCAAACCTACAACGTCAGATTATGCCTTGGCATATAATACAACTACATTTCCCGTGCAAGGGCTTTCCCCCCCAAGTTCTGCAACACCGGAGTCCAAAGCCAATCGTGATATAAAGCACTATCACTCTCAGCTTTCGGACCCATCACCCTTGAATCCGCCAAACGGCACCTCCTGCACAATCATCGAGGTCCCTCCGGGATCAAAGGTCCCAATGCACCGAACAGCTACCCTCGACTATGGTGTCATAATTGATGGCACCACAGAATTGGTTCTTGACTCTGGTGAAAAAAGCATTATGGCAAAGGGTGATGTGTTTGTTCAACGAGGTACAGCTCATTCTTGGCGAAATGTGACTGAAAAACATGACAACTTCGGGATTCTGCGTGTCTTTTTCGTGTTTCAACCCATCGAACAGGTGCAATTAGAAGGCGGAAAGGTCATTGGTCAGGACTTGAATTTGTCTCTGCGTGAGGCTTAAAGATTACGTGGCCGGGTTGGAACGCTTAAACTGCGAAACAAAAGTTAGCCATTCTATTCTTTGTAATGCTCCTCTCAAATTCAAAATTCTCGGTGTCATATGTCTAAATTTGCATCCATATCTTCACATTGATGCCAATACGGCAAGTAATTTTCCCTTTACTGTATTAGTATAGTATAGAGAGGTCTTTTCATCCCAAAGTGTCAGGCAATTCGGAGATGGAAAACAATTCTTAAGAATACGTGTATGTTATAGATGATGAGAGGTCTCTTATCCTAAGATCTCGATGTTGGGGGGGAAGGGGCATGGAGAATTAAGTCATGTGAGGCTCATCTTCTATCCAATACAATAGCAGTCACCCAGTCAGTGATATCAAAAATTCTGTTATTATTATAGTCCCCAAAACACAATCTGTAGGGCAAGAACACACGAACGATACATACATGCAAGGAAAAACACTTTTCCACCTACCAAAGTAGGACTCACGGCCACGCCCTCGAACAAGAAGGAACAGAGCAGCGACGTTATATAGCACACTCCTTCATTTACAGTGATATATCTCAAGATCTCCAAGACTCATTGCCATATGACTTCGAATAGTATAGAATTCTCAATGATTGTTGTTTGAGCGCCGACTTTAGAATGTCACTTCAGATATGAAACCCCTTGTTAAACAGTCGAGCTTGTCAGGAAACATTTACCCGTCAGCGAAGCTCAGAGTACTGTTAACGCAGGAGTTCCTGGCGCTGGAGGCGCCGAAAACTTTGTCTGGACGAAAATCTTCTGCATGCCCGGGTCTCGCTTATTGAATAGATCATATATCTCTGCCATGTCCTCAAGCTTGAACCGGTGGGTTACCATGTGTAGGGGGTGGATCTGATCCTGTTGAATATACTTCAAGAGATCATTCCAATATTTTTGAACAGGAGCTTGCCCATTGCCAGAGAGTTTGATCCCGGTCTCCATCAAGGAACCGATATTGAAGTGATTACACTGCGTGGCCATGTCAGTGGAATCGTTTCACCATAGGATAGACATCACGCACATAACCGGTATATACGCCCGTAATACCACAGCGCCCAAACGCGCGGACAGAAGTCAACATCTCGTTGACCAGTTCAGGTGTATCCGTTTCCATGCCTAGTAATCTTTCGAAGTAATGAGCCCAGCCTTTCGTATACTCACCTGCGGCGCACTCAATTGCCACGTCAGGTCCGCGGCCATCACACATTTTCTTCAGAGTTGAGGTAACAGTCTCGCCCTTCGGGAGGTTTGTATACTCAATCGTCTCGACCTTGGGTAGGATCTTCTTGACAAAGTCTAGTCGCCATTTTCCATGGCTGCCGTCAATGAGAATAACCCTGCTAGCCTTGTTGAAGAAGCTGAATTCAGCTGCCATTTGTCCAATTGGGCCAGCTCCCCAGATTGCCACAGTGTCACCCTCCTCAACTCCAGTGTCAACAACAGCGTTCCAAGATGTTCCCAGCACATCAGAAAGGTAAAGACCTTTCTCATCCGGAACGTCGTCAGGCAGCTTAAGCAGGTTTACATCGCCATATGGGACGCGGACATATTCCGCTTGCCCACCTGCAAACCCCCCCGTGAAGTGGGAGTATCCAAACATGCCTAAGACGGATCTTAGTATAACAGCCTCACTAAAATCACCTTAGCTTCATAAATAGGGTACATACCGGCTGTGCGACGCCCATATAGGTTAGAGGCATCCTCGTTCGAGTTCGTCCGCTCACACATTGAGGATAGCTTCTTCTTGCAATAATAACACTCCCCACAGGCAATTTGGAAGGATGCCACAACGCGTTCACCTACTTTAACCTTCTTGACTGCCGGTCCAACGCTTGCGATAACACCGCAGAATTCGTGGCCGAGGATATCTCCTTTCTGAAGATCAATGATGGCCTCTACAAGTCGGCAACAGATACCTCATCAGCAAATCCGAATATTTCGTTAACTGTTGCAAATGTCACGACATACCGTGGAGTAGGTGCAGGTCACTCCCACAAATGGTGCTGCCCGTCACCTTTAGTATGACATCGCCTTCATCGATGATCTTCGGACGAGCAGTGTCCACTATAATAGACGGTATTAGCAGTGAAAAAGAATCATTTTGAGATAATATCAAGTGAAGGTCGTGGTAGGCAAAATTACGGACCAACTTTAACCGAATTCTTCCCTTGCCAGGTCAAAGCTTTCATCGTATGGCTTGGGTCGCCATATCCCGTAGCCTCATAGTTGCTGACATCTGTGGTGACCGTGGTAGGCATAGTATATTTCCACCTGAAATTTCTGGTCGAGTTGATTTCCGAATCTGATGGTTTTCCTTCGATTTGATGCTTTATTTCGGTCGGTTGCCTTCATGACAAAAACCGCATACAAAGGGGATATATATATCTCTCACCGACCATAGAGACGTCTCCAAAGTTCTTGACATCATCCTTATGTCTCCGTTCACACGTCACCATGATCGTATATCGACTCAAGCTGTGAAGTGGAGGGTGAGCTGAACTCGTGAATCTCATATTGGCGTCATACGCGTCGTTGACCACTTAGATGTAAGTGAGGCGCTTCGCCACTACGTGGTTCTAGATTACTGCGCCCATACGACTGCCATACTTGAAACTCATCGACAGGACTAGACCAAGTCCATGGGACAGAAAAGCTCTTGCAATTTTAATAGGACAGACAGCTTATGATAGATTGATTGTCAATAACCTTCGTGCAAAAGGGTGATGAATTTCAAAGGTGGGGCACCGAGGTTTCAATGTAAAGTATTAACGTTACATGTAATATTACAACGGGGGCGTAATTTTGATTACTTTCTGTATGACCGAATACAACATTCAGCGACAGAGTTTGCTCGGAAGAATCCAAGTACTGACTAGTGAATCTTGGAAATCAGGGTTCGAGAAAGGACGAACGGGTGTAGGTAGTAACACCTGTTTCGAGACATCTGTAACAGCAGGGATGGCCGGCCTTGGATCCGTGGAAGCTGGCGGCCGCTGATCTAACCCGGTCTGTGGGTGTAACCAGCTGAAGCCATTTTTTCACAATCCTCGCCATCGTAGCCTCATCCATCATCCAAATGCCAGGTTTTCGGTATCTGTGGGAAAACGTTCGAAAAGTCTGATTGTGCTGCATAAGGACTCTTTCAATGCATTCTCTGTATATCACACTTTGGCATTTTTGTGCGATGCTAAGACCCGAGATGATCGTATTAGAAAATGCCGAAACATTACGTCTTCTTATCTTATGACTTTCATATCCAATGCCTAGCGCTCTTCTGAATTCCAATTTCAAGACCTCAGCCTTTACATCGAGAACTCGCTAACCCTAGCGGTCTCGGATAGAATTGTCATAGCTAAAATTAAGAAAAACGTCGGTTGTTGACATAGGTTAAGGTCGACCGAGCAACCCCAGCGTTCACGGCATGGGCCACTTCATTAATTTCACCGCCTGGGCATAGGTTCGCTCTAAGATTCAACAGTCCCTAAGAGCTTCCTATACTGGAATATTCTAGGCCGCTAAATTGTCGCCCTGTCGGGGAAGCCATCTAAGAAAGGGTGATGTGGCTACTGATAGCTCTGACTATATAGCTCCGACAAGATATACAAACAATTGCCTCATCCACTAAGGTTAAGACTAACTTCGGCAATTCAGCACTGAACGGCTGGAGACCGGTTCTGGTTCTTCGTACTCCGGAGATTCCATGCAGTAACAAAGGGATATCTCTCCAACCAATTGTTTCCTTGAGCCTGATCCTCCTATAAGACTAGCAGAACATAGAGCTTCATTTTAGACGAATAGTGTATGTTTTTTTTATTTTCATCTATTTTATCCAAATTCCCACTGCTATAATCACCACTATACGCCTCAGATGCGATGTTTATTTCTTGGCCACCATAAAGTATCTGTCATATAAAAAGGGGTTTTATTCCATGAACTTTGTCGAGAGCCTTTCGCTATACCGTAAAAGTTTTTTGCTAACCTAACTTCTCTCTGTCTATAAAATACCCTCTCTATTAACAAATCTAAACATCTCCTAAATCATTTCTCGCGTCCTACGCCCGACGGACGGAGGTTCTGGAATAGACAAACTTTCTGGAATAGGCGAAGGGTATAGCCGTCGTAGCCAGACCCGGCGGATTGTCTCCTTACAAACCCACTTTTCAAGGTCTTGCGGTGGCATCTTTAACCTTCACAAATGTCTTTTCGAAATGGATGTTCACCGCGAATGCTACTCGACGAAGCCTGATGACACGCCTCGAGGCGCGTCGAATCCAAAGCAGCAAGACCTAGCTATCCGCTTGAGGGGGTAACCTTCAATTGCTAAATCTGATTAGGTATTGTTAACGGTTTTTGGAGTTTTCGTATTCGATATAAATAGTACGATAGATAATCTAGTAAAGAAAGAGGGTAGGTGGCTTGATGTCTTGCGAGGTAGCTCGATCAATCAGGTTACGTAAGGGATCGGACTGAAACTAATGTAGGTCTTTACAGGAGATTAACTGAAAGATACCTAACATGAACTTCCCAGTCCTACTCACAATGAGAAAACACTTTGAATCAAGGTTGAATATATTGCATAGAATGAAATTGAAGGCTTGTCTGGAAAGCCAAACCCCTAGCTATATTGACATATAGAGTATGTCGGTCTACTTGTATGTACGTCTTTCAGCTGCGTCAGTTCAAAGGGGCACCCGCGGCACCTTGAAGACGTTCCTCTCACCGTCTCGGCTACTTTGCTTGCGAAACTAGTCACATTCTATCAGGTTAACAAAATGATAGTTGAGTAACCCATCGATCGGCTAGTAGCTTCTAGGCAAATCAAGTACTTTCTCGCTGACATAGTTCAAGATCATCTCGCGACTGATCGGGGCGATCCGAGGCACGAAACATTCCCGCAGATATCGTTCCACGTCATATTCCATTGCATAGCCCATTCCGCCATGGGCCAAGACAGCACGCTCGCACGCAGTGAAGGCTGCCTCGGCGGCCAGGTATTTAGCACTGTTACAGGCAACTCCAATGGCTTGAAATGGGACTGACTCGTCATTTGTGTCGTAGAGTCGCGCGGCGTGATAAGTGGCTAGTTTCGCCGCTTCCAACTTCATGTATGCATCGGCCAGCGGATGCGCTACACCTTGGTTCTGCCCGATGGGCCGACCAAAAACCACACGATCTTTTGCGTACTGGGACGCCTTTTCCAGAGCGGCGTACCCGAGACCCAGGGCCTCGCCCGCTAACAAACAGCGTTCAGCGTTCATGCCGTGCAGAATGATCTTAAATCCCTGATTCTCCTCCCCGATCAACGTGTTGGCCGGAATATTGTAATTGTCGAAGAACACCTCATTGGCATCCACGGCACGCCCACCCATCTTCTTGATCTTGCGCATGTCCAAGCCAGACTGGTCGCGGTTGAGGTCGATGCAAAACATGGAGAGACCTTCAGATGGTTTCTTCACTTCTTCCAAAGGAGTAGTTCGAGCCAGCAAAATCATCTTCGAAGCTACCTGTGCGCAGGTGATCCAGATTTTCTGACCAGTGACGGAATACCCACCCGTGGTCTTGGTTGCGAGTGTCTTGAGCTTGAGGGTTTCAAGTCCAGTGTTGGGCTCAGTCACGCCAAAACATGTTCGCCATGTTCCATTAATGATGTTGGGAATCGTTGTCTCTAGCTGCTCTTTTGTGCCGAATTTAGCTAGTGGTTGAGTGGCGTAGACGTTGGCATGGATGGCCTGCGCACCAGCCATCCCTGCGCCCGATTGCGTGATGGTCTGCATCATCATTGTAGCCTCAGACACTCCTATGAAGCAATTAGATCCGATTCATTCACGGCTTTTTCTTAAGGTGACAATACCTAACCCTGCGCCTCCAAGAGACTCGGGCAAAGCGATACCAAGCCAGCCATCTTTAGCCAAAGCTGCATGAAATTCTTTTGGATCTTTCTCCTGCTGGTCGTGCTCTTGCCAATACGTGTTGGGGAACTTAGAACAGATGTGAGAAATGGCTTCTTTAACAGTGAGCTGTTCTTCGGTAAACCCGGTCATCTCCATAAGCTCCCGGCGCGCGGAGGTTGAGAATGCAACACGCGCCAAAGGCACGCGACTGGCTGTGCGCGTTGTTCGAAGTGATGAGATCCATTGCGCACGAAGTAGACTCTGCCATTGGGGACGAGACATGATTGAGTATTTGACTTCGTTGACCTGTCGAACTGTCGTTTTAGTTTTCCTCATAGGGCCCCTTCCCTCTCACAAATGGCCATGTAACCGACAGGTAACCGATTTGCCGAGTTCCCCACAGTGTTCACCTGGTCGCCAAGAAAGGGTGCTTCCCAGGATGATTAGATTTTGGCATTTTAAGGCACTCACTCACTGCTGCTTGCATTGAATGGCCTTACTCTGCATTTGAATTTTTCGGATTGTTCACAATGAGACGAGTGCTCTTATCTACGCGCACGCTGCGCCCATCTGGATCACAACGCTTGTCAACGTGCCCATCAACTCTAGCTTCACGATTCTACTCGGGTGGAAAATCAGACCACAGACCCCCAGCACTTGCCGGTGTGACTGTTGTTAGCCTGGAGCAGGCTATTGCCGCGCCGTTCTGCACCCGGCAATTGGCCGATCTTGGAGCTCGTGTCATCAAAGTCGAACGGCCAGGAGTTGGTGACTTTGCGCGCCAGTATGACACTCGCGTCAATGGCATAGCATCACATTTCATGTGGGCCAATCGATCCAAAGAAAGTTTAGCTTTGGATATCAAAGAAAAAAAAGACCATGCGGTCTTGATGAAACTCCTTGAGCGCGCCGACGTGCTCGTTCAGAATTTAGCCCCGGGCGCGACTAGGCGACTCGGTCTATCATACGAAGCCTTAAAGGAACGACATCCCTCTTTGATCGTATGCGATATTTCAGGATATGGCCAAGATGGTCCATATCGCGACAAAAAAGCGTATGACCTTCTCATCCAAAGCGAAGCAGGGATGCTATCCGTTACTGGCACTGGCAAAGAGCCTGTCAAAGTAGGCATTTCTATTGCTGATATTTCTGCCGGCATGTACGCGTTCACCAATATCCTGTCAGCTCTAATGCAGCGTGGCAAGGATGGCCAGGGCTGTCGAATCGACATATCGATGTTGGAGAGCATGGTCGAGTGGATGGGTTTCCCCCTATACTACGCCTTCAACGATGCTCCTGGCCCGGTACCCGCAGGCGCATCTCATGCCTCTATCTATCCCTATGGTCCGTTTCAGACCGGTGATAATAATTCAGTTATGCTCGGAATTCAAAACGAAAGGGAATGGGTGAACTTCTGCCGTGGCGTTCTTTCTCGGCCCGAATTAGCCACGGACTCTCGGTTTTCCAGCAACTCTTTGCGAACGCAGAATCGAGACAAACTGAAAACTATTATTTGCAATATATTTTTTGAGCTGACTGCCGATGAAACTATCGCGAGACTTGACAAAGCCGCGATCGCAAATGCGAATGTCAACGACATGCACGGAGTGTGGAAACATGCCCAGCTCAAGGCTCGCGACCGCTGGTCAGAAGTGCAAACTCCGAAAGGGAGAATTGAAGCTCTTTTACCTCCTGGGGCGACAAAAAAGGCCGATCAGGGTGGGTATGAGGCTCAGATGGGCTCGGTCCCGGAAGTGGGGGAGCATAACCAGGCGATTTTGGCAGAATTAGGCTTGTCAGTTTAATTTCATCCGCCACTAGGAATTAAAGAGAGACAGGTGTGACTTATACACCCGAATTTAAAATTGCAGTGAATATAGATGAGTTAAGAGTATAGAAAATTTGTTTTCAGATGAAGCCTAAAGAAACCGGTACAAAAATTCCAAGTTTTGAGGATTCAGGTAGTCCGGGTTTGTCAAAGATCCAGCAAGTCCTGAAAAGTCCTCTCCCTCCAGATTAAACAGCTCATACCAGTCCATATTGATGGATGCGTCATCCGTTGCATTCAAAAATGGATTTACCTGTGCCATGGATACAACAGTTTCATTTCCACCAGGAACGTGGTGGCTATTAGTATCAGTTGAGGAAGGCCCCGATGCTGGAGAAGTGGGTAGTCTTGGTCCCTTGGATGATTGCCCCGATGGCCCCGAAGATGGCATCCTAGAATCGGCCAGCCGAAGGTTCCGAGCAATGCGATCGTCTAGGCATCGAAAGAAAAGATCCAAGACCCAGTTTTCCAAGTCCCAAGATTTCTGTAGTTCCTTTAACCCGAGGAGACATAGTTTTGCCCGATGTTCTGCGAGTTTCCGGGCCGTGCTAGCCACTCGTGCAAAGTGGATAGTGTGGATGCATAAGGCCGAAAATGTGTGTGTGATCCTACTGATTCAGTATAGAGTCTACAGATGGCTTGTTTTGTAATGCTTACAGATGCACCGGCCCATGTTGCACCAGATTTTCCGACAACATGTCTTCAAGGATCCGCGTGCTCCTTGTGGCTGCGTCTAAGGCGATATTGCCCTCAAAGGTTGTTGACTCGCTTGGCACCTGAAGAAAGATGGGTCGATACAGCAAAATGTAGAGATTACTGGCTTTTCATTAGTCCAGGTTGCGTCAGGGTTCAAGGTACAAAAACCCAGGGAGACTAGTGACATACTTGTAAGCCATATGGAGCATGCCGACAAGAAACATCACATCACGACTCATAGATGGTTGATGTCGCATCTCCGTTGGCAGATTAGACTCCCAATCTGACAAACGCTCGTGGAGTAACGGGCGGGACGAATTATCTAATTTTGACCGGCCAGGTAGGTACTGGCTTGTGACTACCTCACGTACTTCGTGCTGTCAGTCATCAGGGTGAGCATACCTCGTGCAGTGAACATACATAATTTGGCAAGTTGGGCCATCCCGATCACGTAGGAAACGTGCGCCTTTGGCGGTTTCTGGAAAATTTCAGAGGACGTAGCGGAACTTTCTTCCTCAAAATCCGCTACGTCAAGCCCTACAACTTCACAGTCTTCATCACGAATGCGAGATGGCAATCCTAGAGCAGCGGAGGTTTGCTGGTCGCGTACCTAGAAACACATCAGTGAAGATTATTAAGACATTTATTAGATAGGTTAATCACATATAACGCCCACCAAATGCGTTTCCAAATTTTCTGGTTACGCGCGTTCAAAAAAGGCAATTTGGACCTAGATCCAGAAGTCGTCAGCAGGTTGATGTATGTTGGTGCTCAAGCAAACTTCCTACATCACATGCATGCCCTTTTTCTGAGCCAAGTCAATAGCTGCCCCAAGCCAAAAGCGAACGTCTCGCTCCTCAGTAGGTCCTCCACGCCAAAAACTTAGCAAAAATAGTGATTGGAGCTTTATTATCGTGTCAGTCTCCCATCCGACATCATAGATCTCTTTTGCACGTCGGTAAAAAATGCCTTTCGCCTGGTATCGATCCATGTACCCTGTCGTGTTCAGGCTGGCATCTGAGCACATACTCACTCCAATGAAGAGAATCGCCTGGAGAAGGAGAGGTGATATTTTGTTCCCTTGATAATCATCCTGGACCTGCGAGCGATCGATGACCGGGAAACATGGGTGAAACCATTCAAAGTATGCATGGAGAAGTATGTCACAAATCGCGGGGGATGGAAAGATCAGAGCGTTCTCTCGATTGAGACGACCTTGGAGGGACTTCCGGTGCTGGCTCAGCAAGTGCTCGTGAGATTCTGCAGAGCTGTGAAGCCCCGAGATAGAATAGTGCAGGCGTCCCTTTTGGATTCCGGGTGCGTACCCTTTGTCTGGGGATCGCCGGCCCTCATCAACAACACATGTCAAGGGACTCGATTCACCGAGAAACACGGTTTTGTGAATGCCATCTTCTCCCGTCTCTCCAAGATCTGAAGGTTCGTAAAGTGATGATCGATCATGAAAATGAGGGCCCTGTTGAGGAAGCGTAGCAGCCGACGCGCTCCGCGCGTTAGAGGCTTCGCTCGGTCCTGATGAGGCTCTTTTCTTTCGACGAGGATATCTACCGCGAGGAATTGGCACAAGATCGAGGTAAGATTCTGATACACGCTTACTTTCCGCGGCGCGATATTCCCAGTTCACAAGCCAGGTTCCAAGACATACAATTGCGACACGGTTGCATCTCAAGCACATTACATCGTACGCGACGCGCGTTACAGGCCAGACAAGCCTTCTTCGCGCGCGTCCGCGGTCTTTCTGGTTCGGTGTTGTTTGCCATTATCAATTAAATAGGCTGTTTGATGTTCGAATGAGTCAAGTGGTGAAATGTAGCACAGCAAGATGTTCGCCGGCTTTCCTCGGTTATTCTGAACCACTCATCGCTCATGGTGGGGGGGAGTCCTCGGCATCTTCGGTTGCATGCTTGTGGTGGCAATTGCAAGTAGCCGAACTTTCGCATACAGCCGAGACTGGTGATGCAGCCCCGTTTTCTTCTGCTAATGTTACTCATTCATCATGACTTATATTCCTTTGATTGGATTTTAATTTACATGATGAATATTACCTGAATGCTATTGCGCTGGTTTCAAGATTATTTTGGTATGAATTTTCCGGGCGCAGCTCGGGTATGAACAGATAATAATAGTAGTACATAGTAGACATTGAGGAAGCTCGCGATACTTACACGGCGGCACGCTTGCGACTGAGTCAAGAGCAGTATGAAGGTTTTCAACCTTTACCATAGGCCGCAGGAGCTCCTCCTCGGGTCGCCGACGCTTTGGTAAACATCCTTAAAATAGCCAAAAAATATTTTCATGAGGACAACTAGATGGGCATGGGCGCCACATTTTGATGCAGCTCCCAAGCATTTATCACTTTGGATTTTATTGACTAAATACCAGGATTGAGAACAGTCCGACTGTTTAAACGTCAAAGTGGTTTCGTCTTCCAAAGCGAGCGGCTTGGCACTCGCTCGTAATAAATTCAATTACATAGATCCAGGAATGTATCATTATGCACAACTGGGCCTTCGACTGAGGATAACGCAAACTGTAATACTGATGTCTCTAAAACACATTTCGCTCCGACTCACTTCGCTTTGCTTGCGTTTAGCATCGTTGGCAAGGAAGGTGGTCAACGTCGCTGTTCACCATGTGCCCCTCGGGTTTCAAATGAGAAATCAAAAGTCAAACGAAAGTCTCTCGAGACCAGATCTGGAGGTATCTGGAGCTGGGCAACGGTACCGACGGGATGCAGGGATGAAAGTTGCCCCAATAAACAGGAATGCTCAACAGGAATGCTGCACTCGTGTCACAATAAATGAGATAAAAATTGGCAACAATTATTTACGACGGGGCATTTGAACCACTCTGGCGGGTCTTCACCAGCGGGCGATCTTTTATAGCCCACAAGACCGCCCGTTGGCTCAGTTTACGCCTTTACACCATCCTGGTAGCAAGCAACAAGATGCGCTTCCACGTCACTTGGATGAGCGCTTTGACCTTGATTCCACAGGTCCTGGCATCGTTTCCTTTGTACTACGGAGATCTAGAAACCTCGCCCCACAACAATGAGCCCGAGGTGCAAGTCGATACGCTATTTCAGTTCCCGAACAATGGCTCTTGGGTCGACAACATCGCCCTTCGCTCTGACGGAAGCCTGGTATTGACCCGACTGGATGTTCCGGAGGTCTGGTCAGTAAACACGACCAGCGGGAATGCAACACTTGCCTATTCGTTCCCCAACGCCACCAGTTGCTTCGGTATTAGCGAGATTGACAACGACGTATTCGCCGTTGTCGTGGGCAACTTTTCAACCGAAACTTACCAACCGACTGCTGGATCATTCTCAGTTCAAAAGCTAGACTTCAACAAAGCCAATGTGAAGGACAACGAACGCGTATCTGACCATGCGACTGTCTCCACAATTGCAGCACTGCCAGAGGCACAGGCACTAAATGGCATGACCACATTCAGCAAGGAGTCCGGCCTCGTTCTTATCGCCGATAGCCCGAAAGGAGCAGTCTGGAAAGTCAATACAAAGTCAGGCCAATACGACATTGCCATGAATCATACGACTATGATGCCTGCCAAGGGGCAAGCGCTGCCCCTGGGTATCAACGGGCTGAAGGTAGTGGACGGGTACGTTTACTATTCGAGCACCACAAGGATGGAATTTTGCCGTGTGAAAGTGAACGACGATGCTACTCCTGCTGGGGACTTTGAAGTGATCGCCAGCGGGTTCTTGCCCGACAATATTGACGTGACATCCGACGGAACTGCCTACATTGCTACCGACCCCCAAAACTCAGTTGTTCGAATCTCGCCTTACGGTCAAATTTCCCTCGTTGCCGGAGGCCAGCTTTCCACTCAAATGCCCGGACCAACTTCATGCAGATTGACGGAAGATGGCAAAACGTTATATGTTGGCACTAGCGGAGGTCAGGTAGCTCCTGTTCTCGGAACATTCAAAGAACCGGGAAAGATTGTGAAGATTTCATTCGCATAGGATAGCAAATGAGAAGCTCATGGACGATACGAAATGAGAAGGATATGTTGGTGGTCTATCATGATTTTTTCAGCACCTTTCAGATGTTGCATGATTTAGTTAGAAGGCCCAGGAAGGCGCTCAAGAAAGCATAGGCTAGGTTGACATTTGTTCCGAAACTTCGAGCTCCACGCTTTGGTACAATACTTAGGATTCCAACTCAGTCCCAGTGACTCAAAACCGCTACGCATGCCTCAATATCGATAGCTTGCCCAATTGCTTTAACCAGCCGGGCAGGTGTTCAGATCACTTAAAAAGTTCTTGGGTTCACATCCTTAGGTAGATAGATAAATATAAATTCGCTCCACACCTGCAGGAATTAGTCTTCTTTCCACAGGCCGCCATAAACGCAGGCGCCATTGAATCTTTTGGAAATGATCGGCAATTTAGATTCCTGCCTCCCCCAATAAAGAGACATTTCAGAAAGCACGGCAAATAGACGCGGATCCGGGGAAAACCAGTCACGCCACAGGGTGAAGACAATGGTGGCGCCATCGGCTATTGCGCCCGCTGTTTCGGGTGTGAACTTCTCCGGAGACTCGGCATTTTACCATATTGGGAAACTATTCCCGGAGTTAATCAGATAAGCGCATCTGATAAAATTCCCCGGGAATCACTTGCCGGTCCATTTATAAAGGCCATGTATCCTCTTGCGAGGTTTATGCTGGTCATTCTTTTCTTCATACAATTTGAAATGGCCACCAACATGCTTCGCAACGTCTTAGTTATTGGCGGTTCCTTCGTCGGGCGAGTAAGTCGTTGACAGTCCGTTTTTAAAACCAACCATTGCTAACAGGCTGTGAAGTCAACTGCCCAAGAGCTTGCTAAAGTGATCCCTTCAACACACAGAGTGAGTCGATCGGGTCGATCATCTTCGCCAAACCGCTCGCTTATTCGCTCTTTAGGTTCTCTTAATCGAAGGCCACAGTCATTTCCATCACTTGTTCACATTCGTAAGTGATTTTCATGTGCCACCCGTGTGACATGAGGAAATTCTGACGGTTTATCTACGCAGCCTCGCTTTGCAATTGTTGCGGGCCAAGAACACAAGGCTTTTATACCCTACAGTGGTATCTTTTCAGGACTCCCGAACTCGGCTTCCCATGGCGTGGTTCAGGCTCGTGTCTTGGCGGTTCAGTCAGAGCATGTAGAGCTCGATCGAGAATGGCAGGGATCTCGAAAAATCCCATTTGACTTTGCCGTTATTGCCACCGGGACACGGCTATCTAAGCCAGCTGCAATGGAGTACGACGACAAGCCATCGTCGGTTGATTACTTGCAGAAGCACCAGGCAGATGTCGAGAAATCGCAATCGATTTTGATTGTTGGTGGAGGTGCTGTTGGTGTGCAGATGGCAACAGATTTGAAGGAGTATTATCCAAATAAGGAGGTTACGGTAGTGCAGTCACGGCCTCGGGTGATGCCAGCCTTCCACTCTGAACTACATGAACTAATTCAGCGACGATTCAACGAGCTCGGTATCAAGCTTATTACTGGAACCAGAGTGAGAATTCCAGAGGGTGGATTCCCTAACAATGGCACTCCTTTTGACGTGCAACTCACCAACGGCACCACCGAATCTACCGAGTTCGTCATTCTAGCGACTGGACAAACACCAAACAACCAATTGGTCTCCAATCTTAACCCGTCGGAGATCTCGAGTGCATCTGTTGTGAATCCTGATAACGGGTTTATCCGCATTCGGCCCACAATGCAATTCTTGGACGAGAAGTACTCCAACTTGTTTGCAGTAGGCGATATTGCCGACACGGGTGCACAGAAAGCTGCACGACCTGGCTCGGCCCAAGCAGCCGTCGTCGCCAAGAATATCCAAGCTTTGATCGAAGGGAGAAAGCCGGAAGACGCTTATGTGAAAGGACCGGGGGCCATTCACTTGACCTTGGGCATGGTATGTCTGAAAGCTACGGTTTATTTTCTTTGAAATAGAACTAACGCAAGTATACACGCAGAAATATAACGTGATATTCCGCAATCCCAACACCGACGAAGGCCAAACGACACCTTGGATTAATGAGAAGCAAGAGTGAGTCGGTTTAATTATCGCTGCATGTTACCTGACTGACAAAGTTCATAGTGGCCAAGAGGATATGAACGTGGAAGCCATGTGGCAAAGGCTCGGTATCTCGGTGGAAAACCCTCGCCATTATCATCTCTAGGAAAACGATCGCTGTGTTAGAGTTTTAGATGTCAGCCTTCTATCAATGTAAGGCTCTAAATAGACAATGAATAATACATTGCATACAGCAGTCCTAAATCCAATGATTTTCTTTAACAAGCACAACAAAGTTAGCGGAAGCTATTTCAGTTTTGTTTGCATACTGGCGAAAATACGGATCCATAGAAAGTCAAAGCTTGACTAGGGCCTTCATCGCGGGTGTTTTGACTCAACCTTTGTATCTGATGCTTATCTCCGCGGAACGTGTGCGTGAGTTGGTGGGGCAATGGGGGCGGAAAGCCGAAATTTTCACCCACCATTACTCCTTATCACGAAAGTGGACCGACTAGATGTGACTTTGCATTAGACATGAAATTTTTAAAAGGAGGGGTAATCCCCTCTTGACCTCTTTCGAAAAGGTCTGAGCTCGTTTGTCACCGAGTTCTGGACGAAGAATTTCAGAGAACTTTACAATGACTACGCCTGCATACGACGAAGAGCTTGCTCGGCGCGAGGGAAAGTTCCAAGTGGGGCAGACAGTCACGGTTCGAAACAAACCTGAAGATGAGCTTACGGACTCGTATCATCCCACAAAGTGGCAGAGTAACATCACTATCTTGAGCTGTGTAAGTGTGTACGGAAGGAACAGTATAAGCGGCATTATACTGACAGCGTGCGCACAGTATATCGCAAATTTTAGCGACGGGTTCCAAAATACCCTTGCGAACCCGACGAATGTCATTTTCAAAGAGCTACTTGGGTCAAATGGTTACTCATCAGATATGAAAACTCGAATCAGTAACTCATTGATCATTGGAGCCATCTTGGGAGTTGTTGTTCTTGGATACACCTCCGACATATTTTCCCGACGGAGCGGGCTGCTTTTCACCTCCTCCCTTGTTGCAGTTGGCACATTGATGTCTACACTTGCTTTACAGGTCCATCCATCGCAGAATATGTTATGGTATTTCGTGGTGGTTCGAGGAATCGCTGGATTTGGAGTGGGAGGCGAGTATCCCCCGAGTGCTGCAGCAGGACTTGAAGAATCAGATGACGTGAGTCCCAATCATGCGTTATGCTAAGACCACGGGCTAATGGATATAGATCATGAGAAAATATCGCGGGCCCATTTTCGTGTCCTTCACCACACTGATGGCTACGCTTGCTGGTCCTATCTTGCAGATTATCTATCTGATCTGTCTCGTGGCCAGCGATAACAACCTCACAATTTCATTCCACGCCATTTATTCAATCGCGACAATCCTTCCCGTTGTGGTCATTGTTCTGCGTTTCTTCATGGTCGACTCATCGCTATTCCATCATTCCAATCTCACGAATCAGCGCCGATCTCCACGGCTGTATTGGCTCCTTGCACGACGGTATTGGTGGCGGATATTCACGACATCTCTGGCATTCTTTCTTTACGATTTCATAAACTTCCCAAATAACATCATGTCCAGCACAATCATCTCGTCGTTGGTTGGGGACAAAGATATCCGCAAAACGGCAATTTGGCAAGTTGTGCTCGCCGTTCTGCCGGTGCCCGGTGTCCTGCTAGGTGCTTGGCTCACGAACTCGATCGGACGACGCTATACTGGAATGCTCGGCTTTGCCGGTTACATGGTTCTCGGCTTTATCATCGGCGGAACCTATACGGAGCTTTCTCAACACATAGCTGCTTTCGTTGTGCTTTATGGACTCCTGCAGGCATTTGGCCATATGGGCCCCGGGGCTACAATTGGACTCATATCATCTGAAGTATTCCCTACTGCGATGAGGGGCATGGGATATGGAATAGCGACAGCTTTCGGCAGAACCGGGGCAGCTGTTGGCACAGAATGCTTCACTCCTCTGCAAGATCGGGCTGGAAACAGCTCAACCTTCTACTTGGCTGGCGGGGTCGCAGTTCTAGGAACTTTCGTATATTACCTCCTGCCGGAGAGCAGTGAGATAGATCTCGAAAAGGAAGACAGATCGCTGGAGGAGTTTCTCGCTGAGAATGGATACAAAATAGATGATAGGTAGAGCTGACTGGGGACCAGATATAATGTCGACTGTATAGAAGTAGAGGAAATCTACAGTATAACAATTCTGACTTTGTTTGGCTATATTCGAATTTCCAATGATCATCCTAGTGTAATCTTGGCGCTCTCGCAAGATAAAAGCTTACGGCGTGCCGCTTACCCACGGTCGCATTGGCCCAGCCTTCGCCACACCTTCCCTTTGCCATGAGCGACAACAGCCTTGGACCAGGATCCACCAGTTTTCGAACACTCTTCGCCCTATGTTTTTCTACCCGATACAAAATAAATCCGAGGCAATGAGGTCTTTTAAATTGGCCACGTGTTAGTTTTAGATTGTTGCCGCTGAAGAAGCGCCACTAAATCACTCGCGTAACCACGACCTCATCCGCATCTTTCTCCATTTCCGGGTTGCAGTCTCAAAGCTTGGATGCGCGGGCTGACGGGTAATCTGAAGGACCTGTAAGGTAGGTCTTCAATGCTTCGATAGAGGGCGTGAAGAAGTATTCACCGCCCTTATGAACGACCCAGCTGTCGAGCTCCATGCGTGCTTCAGTAGGATCATTGCCATCAGGGAGGCCGATGGAGCGAGGAGGGTGATGGGAAAGCCTTTGCCCAACAATTGCGTCGATGCCTGGCCCATCGCCCCCCACGAACATGTCTTTGCGATCAGGGAAGTGGTGGTTACTTGCCCAGCCTGAGATTTGGAGATCAATGTTAGCTGCGCGTGTTTGACATTAAAGAGTGCAGGGAGCCTCACGTGTAGTGAGGAAGTTGAAGCCGTTGCGAATATCGCTCTGATAGCAGACGAACAGCAGTCCTCGTTCAAGGGTCGGATCCGACTTTTGAAGGCGCTTCTCATCTGACGTGACTTCTCCTCCGTAAGAGATTCCACGGCGAATGATAACTGCATGATCATCCTCTAGATCACCTCGAGGCCTCATCTTTCGAATGTGAGCTGCGAATGGACATTTGTCGTGCTTGTTGACAGGACGGTAGTCAAAATTGTTTGACTTATGAAGGTCTTCGTTACTGTCGTCGTGAGGAGACTCATCAACGGGAGTTCCTGGAAGGCTTCTTAGAATCAAATTTAGGCCAAGGAATGGTAGCACGAGAACTGGAACCCACCATTTCTCCATCTACCCATGAGGTATGCCGCGAGTTTCTCCTTGGGGTTGGGAGCGTCTTTGGTAAACGGAGCTTTGTGGGCGTTTTCTTCCATAAACCTGTCGATGACTTGTGTCAATAATGGTCTGTCAAAAATCGGATCTACCGGTACATGGGGAACCTACTTTTCAAACTCTGGAACAAGCTGCTGAAGATCACGAATGACAAGGAAGCTGCCATCGAGCGCCCATTTTGGTTGGTTCATGTCATCGCCGTCATGACCGCAAAGGATCATTCTGTAATGCACAATCAGCAATCAGTACATCAGCCAAGGAGCTTGAAGAAACACTGTCGCACGTACCCTGACTTGACTGCCTTAGGTTCTTTGCCTTGAGGCTCCGGGTCTAAGCCCTCTATCTGGGGCTGACTGAGTCCATCTTCAAATCCAAAGCTAAAAAGAAAGGTCAGTCTAATCTAACCCCGTAGGCCTCAGGTGGTTTGTAATTACTGCTCTTTGCCCTTTTCCGGTCTTGTCCGGCCTTCCCGGACGAAAAAAAAGTCGATCGCCGGGTCTTTGCTGACGGTGTAGTTGTCCGGGTCACTGCCTGACTCTTTCAAGAAATGCTCTTTCACACGCTTGACCTGATCTATCATATCAGGCTCGAGACTCGATGTTACCATGATGACTCCGTCAATCAACCGTTGATTCTTATCACCGGGTTTGTATGCCTCGCGAAGCTCTCGGGGGTCATCCCAACCCTCACCCACTAAGTCATCGTACATGCCTTTCCCGAACAGACCACCGCGAAGTTGATTGTTTCTGAAAATAGTGGACAACTTTCTATCCTGCTTGACTCTCTTTTCATCGAAGGTGAATTTTCCCAGCTAAACTATACGTATTAGCCACACCTAGATTCATTATGCCATGTACAGGGTGGAGTTCATTTACCGCCGCCAGTCCTGTTGAAGCGAAGGATATGTTGACACCCGGCAAGGGCTGCAGCTCAGCTTTCCGACTTTGGCTTTGAGCTAAGGCTTTTTCCTTGGCAATGATTTCCTTCATTTCACAAGCTCGTTGGGCAGTCGTGATCTGAGGAATGAAAGATTCAAGTCGTGATTTGAATTCATCGGGCTTGTTGATTCGAAAGAAGAGAAAGGATTGGAATCTTTTGGGCAAACCAGGCCTATGAGAATAGCTGTATTAGCATCTAAAAAGGTATTAGCATCTAAAAAGGAAAGAATAGGATCGCATGAGCAGAGCCTCACCAAACATCGCCCTGGATGTTGGCCTTCCTAATCACCGAAGCCATGGCTCGCACTTATGGCAAACTTATCGAAAGCCTGCAAGTCCGAAATAAAATGTCTTCCGATAGTGAGAATACAGAAAAAAAAAGACGAATGGTCCGGCAAAGCTGGGGTGATATGAGCTTTAAGACTATTTTGAAGGTTAGACCGTTCTTTGTGATAGAGCTTACATACCTATATAGTAGGCATGGACTGGAGGCCCAAGGTCAACGGAATGTAATTACCCCACCTGTGCGCATACTTCGTGATGCACCCATGGCAGACCGCCATTTGCTGGTCGAGAATCCTTAATGAGACCCATCTGGCGAGGGGATCTGAGTGACGCCATGTCCCCCTCATGGGAGAGAGGGTAGTCGGGGACCGACCGAGCTGAAAAGCAATAAAATCGCAAGAAAGTGGAGATGTGCAAATGGCGTGCGCAATCTGGACATTTTACGAGGTGATTGGCGCTCAGTGTATAAACCTTACTACCCGGAAGTAAGACAAGCGGCCGACAATCACTAATTCCAGTGATTCCATGGGTTTATCTGGTGGATAGTGGGTCACAAGGATCGACAAGACGTAGCATACAGTATGCGGTGGAAAAATAACTCAAGATAACACATCATCGCAAATAAGACTCGGACTAAATCTCATTACGAAAAATGCTGTGCTGCTTATGATCCATTTGTGTGCATTACGTTCTCCACGTGACAAATTTCAATGTGTTAGGGGTTTAGCTCTTTAAGTTGCTAAGATGAGATATTAAAATGCTTCCCCCTATACGATGGAAAGATAGCATGCTTAATCGGTAGCCTTCAGGAGATCTACACGCCATTGAAGGCCCCCGTAGTCATACAGTACACAACTCTGGTCGCTCGCATGGGG
Organism: Penicillium corylophilum; assembly: GCA_018410145.1. Taxonomy (NCBI): domain Eukaryota; kingdom Fungi; phylum Ascomycota; class Eurotiomycetes; order Eurotiales; family Aspergillaceae; genus Penicillium; species Penicillium corylophilum. Next base: position 391,015 of record JAGUQL010000017.1, on the reverse strand, counting down.
TTTAGGGATTTCTGCAAAGACCTTGAACCAGGCATCAGATCTCTCTACTATGGCTAAAAGTGGGGAGCTAGAAATGTTTGTCCTACAGTAGCATACCCACTTTTCATGACTAGCCTGTCGATAGATGAAATGGAGGTTTATGGAGCAAGCAATCTTTGCCATCTACGGATATGTAGAAACCTTACGAATAACGCCACGCAGGGACTTGGGCACGTGTTGGAGATCCTTCACTACTCACATTCATAAAATATGCGCAAGATGCCAAACGCACCAAGACTACGTGGTGGAAACATCGATTGGCACATTGTTTACCGTCAAGAAACCTCAATCGGCACTATGTAGGCGGGGAAAGATATGCAAGGAGAGAACACCCTAACCGCCAGGATAACATTTGGGGGCTGGAGAGAGCTCAAAATGTGGCTGCACGTCATACAGCTGAATACTGTAGCAGGATACCTGCAAAGTGGCAACTTGGAATCATCCACAGGCGTGCAGGCAATTATCCACGCCGGGCTCAGGGTTGGTGGGTTTAGCTTTAGCGGGCCGGCTCGGGGCGGAAAGTGGGGACCCAGCTCAACAAGCTGAAGGTGTTCATCGCAAATCGAACCATGATCGACATGCAGCTAGGTACATGATATGCCAATCAGAGATTTCAAGTTACACAACATTCGATTCGGGTGAGAGGAGAGTCGAGTTTCCTCACTTTGGAATGCGACCCGCATACTGCCCCCACAAGCGCCCCGCAGGAGCAACCTCAAGTAGGCTGGCGCGAGGCTGGAGTTCCACTGGAGCTGAGAAAAAGGGATGCCGATCATTGATAATGACTTTTGATATGACGGTGTTGTTGCCTAATACTTGACCGCCACCTTGATGCAGAGGTTGAGAGCCTCGAACCCGAGGTCGCAGTGATGTTCATACCTGCCAACCATGGGATTCTCTCCCTCTTTTGATCGATCAAAATGATGAAACGAGCTGTATGCTATCATTCATTGGCCGGGCCCCCTCTTTGTCACCGTGGATGATCATCTCTACCGATGTGCGACGGGGACGGTAAGGAGCCTTCTCCTCCTTTTATACGTGGCGACGCCCTCTTCAGCTTTCTCTCTTCAGACCGAAGGCACCAGTCCTTGTTGTCTATCCTCTTTGTTGATCTCTCCCTCCTGCTACTTAGCTGGAATTGCTACGATGAAGGTCCAGTGGGCTCACTTGCTCGTCGGGGCCTCCATTGGGAGAGCGAACGCCATGAGTCCCTTTATGACGGAAGCGATGAGATCCGAACGGATTTCCGGTTATGGAAATTATGATGATGCTTCGTGGGAGCCTTCCTTCAACGACGAATCGCCTCCCTACCAAGGCATCCGAGTCCCACGCAGCGAATGGGAATTGCAGTGCAGCAGTTTCAGTGGCGAGAACGAATGCCACAATGCCATCGATGGTACGAATACTACCTCTTGGTACAGCGCTGTTGCCCGTGGCTCCCACAACATTACAATCAACCTAAAAAACACGTACACAGTTAGTGCTCTTGTGGTCTTGCCACCTCTCGATGCTACACAGGATCAGTTGATCACTGAGCACGAGGTGTACGTCAGCAACGATGGAGAAACCTGGAAGGGTCCAGTCGCATATGGAATGTGGCCAGACTCTAACAGACAGCGCATGTCTGTCATTGATCCAGTCGCTGCCCGATACATGAAGCTCGTCGCCAATGCTCAGGAGACGGGGCCGTCATCGGTCGGAATCTCCGAGCTCAACATCTATGCCACTCTGTACACCATTGACCAGGATCCCAAGCGCGGTGTCTGGGGTCCAACTCTCGACTTCCCTGTTGTCCCAGTCTCCGGTGCACAGGAGGCCTCTGGCAACATCGTACTTTGGTCATCGTGGGCTACCGACCAGTTCCACTCCACCCCTGGAGGCAAGACTGTCATGACCCGATGGGACCCACTGGAGAACACCGTGTCCAAGCGCATTGTGACCAACACTCAGCATGATATGTTCTGCCCCGGTATATCAATTGACGGCACCGGTATGATGGTTGTCACTGGTGGTAACGATGCCTCCGAGACCAGTCTCTACAACTCGACTGCCGATGCTTGGGTCAAAGGACCTCCAATGAGCATTCGACGTGGATATCAGGCATCTACCACAATGTCCGACGGTCGTGTATTCACGATCGGTGGCTCCTGGTCGGGGGGTTCCAATGTCAAAAAAGATGGCGAGGTCTGGGATCCATACACTCAGACTTGGACTTTACTGCCAGGGGCCATGGTCAAGCCCATGTTGACCAACGACATGGAAGGTGCTTGGAGAGCAGACAACCATGGGTGGCTGTTTGGTTGGAAGAAACAGACAATTTTCCAGGCTGGTCCGAGCAAAGCTATGAACTGGTATTACACCGAAGGGAAAGGCAGCGTTAAGGCTGCCGGTGATCGTCTGAATGATGATGACTCTATGTCAGGCAATGCCGTCATGTTTGATGCCATCAAGGGCAAGATCCTTACCGTTGGTGGTTCTCCCGATTACGATAAATCTTGGGCTACTAGCAACGCACACATCATCACGATCGGCGAGCCTGGAGAAAAGCCGACAGTGAAGCCTGCTGGAAAAAATGGCGTGATGCATACTGAGCGCGTCTTCCATACCACGGTTGTACTCCCAGATGGCAAGGTGTTCATTGTTGGCGGTCAGGCTTTCGGTGTCGCGTTCAACGAAGAGAACGCGAGGTTTATTCCCGAGATTTACGACCCTGAAACCGATACCTTCATCGAGCTCCAACAGAACAACTTTGTTCGGGTTTATCACACTATTTCTATCTTGCTTCCTGACGGTCGGGTGCTGAACGGTGGTGGTGGTCTTTGCGGTAACTGCTCTGCCAACCACTACGATGCTCAGATCTTCACGCCGCCATACCTTTTAACTGAGACAGGAGAGCCTCGGCCCCGGCCCGGTCTGTCCGGTGTTCCCAAAGACGTAAAGGTTGGCGGAATATTTGCGTTCCAGACAGACGGCCTGATCAAAGATGCTTCTCTCGTTCGCCTGTGCACTACAACTCACACTGTCAACACCGACCAGAGACGTATTCCTCTCCGTCCCATCCCGCTTCCTCGCAGGAAGTCTTCTTATGGCATTAGGCTTCCCGACGAGCCCGGGATTCTCATTCCCGGATATTGGATGTTGTTTGTTATGGACTCGAATGGCGTGCCCAGCATTGCTAAGACTATTATGGTCACCGTGAATAACAAGAAGACTCTTGACGCGCCTCAAGATTTGCTTGATGAGCTCGTTGCAGCCGAGCAGGAGCATTGTGGTACCGGCGTCATGAATTCTTACTGGTCATCTTGGAGGCCAACACTGATTATGCAAATCCTGCGTCGGTTTGAATTGTGATACTCTTAAATAGTAGTATCAAGTTGAACCAATCTGCCTAGATCAGAACAGGTTCTAACTATCAAAAGTCACTTTATTTATCACCTGGATAATGGAAAAGAATCTATGTGATGAAACAAAAAAAATGATCTGTAGAAAGTCTAACGCGCTCCAAGTGGCTCATCTTGCGTTGAGATGGAAATATTTATGGGGATCATCATGGAGTCTCGATCAAGTTCACAGGGCACACAGGCTTTCCGGTCTCCAAGAACGACTCTAAATTATCCCAGGTCTGCCTTTCGAAATTGGCCCAACTTGTGTTGGAGCAAACACCAATATGAGGAAGCAAAGTCACCATCCAGTTTTCTCTCAGCTTCTCGTGGACTCTAGGTTCGTTCTCATGCACGTCGAGTCCTACACCAACCACATTGCCAGCCTCGAGAGCGAATACCAAAGCATCTTCGTCAATCATCTTGCCACGAGCGATATTCACGACTCGAATGCCTGTGCTTTTGGCCGCCTGGAATTGTTTGCGAGACAGGAGATGGTGCGTACTCGGGGTATAAGGTGCAGCAATAACAACACAGTCAATATCCGGTATCATGTCAGTCAAATTAGAATAATATCTTGCACCTCCTTTCAGTCTCGCTTCTGCGTTCTCTTTCCTCTTCGGACCGTGATATGCAATATTCATGCCCAGCGCGTTCTCGCACTTCTCCGCAATGGCGAGCCCAATGTCGCCCAAGCCGATGACCCCCAGTACCATTCCAGTCGGATCGACTGCTCTCTGTCCCAGCTCCCGACTCTTCTGCCAGTCGTTTCTCGCACACCACTGTGCGAAGCTCAAGTACCGGAATGTCTCGAGCACCAACGCGAGCCCAGTGTTCGCGACTGCCTCCGTGCATGCATTTGGGGTGTTACAGTACCAGATTCCCCGGGTGGTCAAGGCCTCGATATCCACTGCATCAAATCCGTGTCCACTACAGCTTATGAGCTTTAAGCTGGATGGAAAGTGTGGGACGACGTCGCTGGTGAATAGGCGATGTGATGCGAACGGCCCTGCTTTCAGCCAACCGGTACGAATAATAGCGCTGATGTTGCTATAGAGACCTCCAGGCTGGAGGCGCGAAATGTATTCATCAACAGACGCGCAATCATATCTGAGGAATGAGGCTTTCTGGAAGAGGTCGTGTCGACGAGCATGATCGATTTGCTGGACGCTAGATTCCACCAGCAGAATGGTCGGGATTTCCACCATGAAGCACGGCTAAGTCCGGCAAAGGCGAGATGATGGGTTTTGATGGACCTGAAAAGATATGATAATGAATTTTCATCACTACTGATATGCCTGCAGGCCAGTCTATCGTATCACAAAACCGCGTGCGGGGTCGGCTTTGTGCTGGACTTGCCGGGCGGGGATCCTGGTCTTTTCGGCCCCCCAGGCCTGCCAGCCGAGTGGATCTACTATCGCAGATCACGATGCATGGGCGTTTAGCTGTGTCAACACCTACCTAGTGTGTGTCGCAAGGTCGGACATCCGGGCTCGATTGATTCCATTTTTCTTGTCTCCTCGATTACTGGTCGAGGTTGCCATTCGATTCATACGCATAGACTACCATTTAGTTCTGAAAGAATCATTCTTCAAGACTCTGGACCAAACTTGTACTGGAGAGATTCCCCGAACGATTTCCCTTCTTTATATACATCTCCGATCGATAGACTGAAAATACATATCTGTCATCCATCTGAACGACTCGATGGTTTCACTGTTCATATTTGCCAATAATGCAGCAAGCCCCCGTCGAGCCTAGGATTGCCTGCCTCGAGAACGGGTCCTGGTAAGAGTCAGCTCAAGTATTTGGTTGGACACCTCAACCTTGCACCGCCTCCTGTACCTATTGGATGAGTTTGATCACCTGATAGCACATGACCTATACAAAAGCATGATATTACTTTCTTCTCTGATTTCTTCCTTGTTCCTTCCTCCTTAGATTGAGCAGCAATTCTTCTAGTTGCGCGACTGCATAGATTAGTGCCATGGGATTCCCAGAAGCAGCACTGCCCACATGGTGACCAGGTTGCCGCTGTTCTTTTCTTTTCATGTGCCGTGGCGCTGACATGGTTTTGGCAAACATAAGCTATCTAAATGGAAAAGCCATTGCGACCCGCATTTTTTAAAGATTTGCAAGGCCCTTTTTTGTGACCAGTCACACCAGCGCAGCAAAAATCATGAAGCAACTCGCTAAGTTGATTTAAAAGCATCCGAGTGGGATCATGGCAACTCAAAAATCAATTCCGTGCTGAATAAGACGGGCGATGTCATCTCTCTAGAATGCACGCCACATCCTCGTGTTCGTATATTATATATTAGCTGAGTATTACACCAAGAAGTTTACCATGCATGCACGGGTGTTAGGCAAGCCACATACACTCTAGAGAAACTCTATTTACTGCGCATGTCAAGATGATGCCTAAAGCCTGCCCATATGATCGTGCCTCACTGCTATCCGAGGGAATGGAATGTGAATAATCAGCCCATTTGTCCTTGCGGAATGTAGAACGAAATGGATGTCTGCTTAACAACGTAAAGAAACGCAATCATCAAGGACCCAATATGAATCACCTAGTCGATGAATCCCCATGAGTAGTATTTAAACATTCCCCCGGTATTTTTGATGGCGCCTGGAGCGCCTCGCCGCAGTGACGCCCGTCAGATACAGTTGCAGCAATCTGGGGCGAAGCCTCCTCAGCAAAACTGAAAATTATCGTTGACTCCGCCTCAATTACACTGCGTTTCTTTGTACTTTCAAAAAAGGATTCTTCAGGTGAGGCTGGCCGATTCTCGCTGGCCGCCTTATAGGGCTGGATGTACAGACAATAGCAGTAGAAGTGCACTGACCCCTCGACCGACCATAAGAAGAGACCCTTGGGAAGTGTCTTAGCTCATGATCAGCTTTTATTCTCTTTCTATTTAACTTGGAGCTATCTTACTTTTCTTTTGCGGAGTTACTGTGTAAAGGCAAGGACATCAGCCTGTCAATCGGGACCATGAAAGCCTTTGGCTTGTGCATGCTCCTCTTGAGCCAGCTGACATCTGCTCTTCGGTATGATCAGCAGTTAGCTGAATATAATTTGAACGAGAACAAGACGGCGAAGAAGGTTCTTGACTACTGGGCTGAATGGCCAGGACATGAGTACAGTCCCTCGCCTCCAAATTGGCGATTTCCATTCTACACGCTCTTCCTCGATCGTTTCGTCGATGGCGACCCCGAAAACAACGATATCAATGGCACTGTATTTGAAACCGACAACCTCTCAAATCAGTATCGATTTGGAGGTGACTTGACTGGTTTGGGAGAGACTCTCGATTACATACAAGGTATTGGGGTGAAAGTGAGTGATATGCTGCAATCAAGGTCGAAGAAATACTGATAACATATGACTGTTTCAGGGAATTTACATCGCCGGTACCCCTTTTGAAAACCTCCCATGGAAATCGGATAGTTATTCAGTATGTACCACCAATGCTGGGAATGTTTTCCCGAATACTAATTGTAACCAGCCGCTCGACTTCAGCCTCTTGGACAAACACTATGGTACTATCAAACAGTGGAGATCTACAATTGATGAGATCCACCGGCGGGGAATGTATGTCATGGCAGACAGCACGTACGGCACGTAAGTTTAACTGGCACTCCGGGGTAAAGACCTGAGTTGACGACAGTGCGATTAGAATGGCAGACTTGCTCGGATTCAAAGGGTTTCTCAACAGTACCGCACCTTTGAATGCATTGGAATACAAAACAGTGTGGAAGGGAGATCAGAGATATTTCGACTTCATGCCGAGTGATCAATACGACGAAGTGTGCAAATACCCAGCTTTCTACGCCGAGGAAGGAATACCGGTTGAAAAGGGATCCGACCCGTTTTTTGATGAACTCAAGGGCTGCTATGATAGTGAATTTGATCAGGTCAGTTATTTTCACTTCCAACCCCCTTGTCTCCCAATTCTCTACCTTCTATGGAGAACGACAGTCACTAAGTGATCAACAGTATGGGGCCATCGATTCTGTAGATCTCAGACCTGACTGGCAGAAGTCTCTCGCCAAAGCTGGCTTGGTCCAGGATCGACTTCGGGAATGGGTTCCATCGGTCAGACAGAAAATCGAGCACTTCACCTGCATGTTGATAACATCATTGGATATTGACGCTCTTCGCTTTGACAAAGCTGGACAGATAACTGTCGATGCATTCGCTAGTTCATCACAGGCAATCCGTGAATGTGCATCTCGCTTGGGCAAAGATAACTTTTTTATTGGCGGCGAGTTCACGGCCGGCAACTCCTACGCGTCGATTTATCTCGGTCGCGGACGCGAGCCGGACATGAGACCGGACAACCAAACAGAAGGGATATCTCTTACCAATACTTCAAGCGACCATTACTTTCTCCGGGAGCCAGACGGGCATGCATTTGACGCGGCTGTGTTTCACTACAGCATTTATCGAGCCCTTACCAGATTCCTGGGCATGGATGGCAATTATACGGCACCTTGGGATACAAGCGTTAACTTTGTAGATGCCTGGAACGATATACTCATAACCAACGACCTGATTAACACGAATACTGGGAAGTTCGACCCAAGACACATGATGGGAACTGCCAATCAAGATACATTTCGATGGCCCTCTATCAGCCAAGGGACAGCCAAGATGCTATTGGGGCAGTTCATCATTTCCTTGCACATACCTGGGATTCCTCTTCTTCTCTGGGGGGAAGAGCAAGAGTTCTATCTTCTAGACAGTACCAGCCCTCTTGGCATGTTTGGTCGACAACCAATGACTTCATCACCCTCCTGGCAGACCCAGGGCTGCTATGGACTGGGATCAGGTCTTTACAATGATTTCCCAGTCGATTCCGCGTTGACGGGGTGCTATGATGATTCGGTAGGAGCAGACCACCGAGACCCCGCTCACCCAGTGCACAACATCATCAAATCGTTCTACTATCTCCGCGAAAGAGTTTCAACCCTCAATGATGGCTTCTACTTGGAGAGCCTATCGAAGAAAACCCACAATATTACTCTTCCAGGATCCAACGGAACGGCGACAGAGCTAGGTCTCTGGGGCGTTCTTCGTGATCAATACCCCGGCGTGAATGGTCTTGACTCAACCAATAAGACCGCAGTGTGGCTTGTCTATCATAACGAAAACACATCCGTCACATACGATTTTGACTGCACCTCGCCTTTCAACAGCTTCCTGGCACCCTTCAGTGGAGGAGTCAAAATCCGAAACTTGCTTGCACCCTTCGATGAGATTTCGTTGCAATCGAGCCAAGTTAGATTGGGAATTCACGGTTCCCAGGACTACAATGGTTGCTTAGGTACAACGACTTTCAAGCCGTTTGATTTCCGAGCCTATGTTCCATTAGCGCAGTGGGTTCCTCCGCCCGTGGTGATGACCAAGTTTGTTCCAGGACATGATGCCCGGATTGAATCCAACACTACCACTAGCGAAGGGCAGAGCGTTGATGTAGAGCTCCGTTTCTCAGAAAGATTGGATTGTAACACAGTCACGAAGAGTGTCACTCTGTCGTCCACGACCCAAAGCCGAACAATTCCCAAAGTCAACGCAAACAGTGTATCCTGTGAAATGGTTGAACCGGAGTCCACGAAGTACGTCGGCCAGATTACATCTGCATGGTCTTGGAAGGCTACATTGGACAACGTCACTCATGGGATCCATACATTGACGGTCAAGAACGCCTCAACGGCCACCAAATCGAGATTCACAAACTCCGTTGATCGATTTATCTTTCGCATCGGACGTAAAGACAACCCCATGGTGTTCCCAATGTTGGCGAATTATACCAAAACTGGATTGACCGAATTCAACGATCCAGAGGGCTTTCTTGTGGAGCATAAAGCCCCGGGAGCAGACAAGTGGCGCTATTCGTCTAACTGGGAGAGCTCTTGGAGTCCGTGGATGACATATGATGGAGCTCCAAGCCCCATAAGCGCTCTTCCATGGTCCGGCACGAAACAACAAAAATGGCAAGGAGGTCATGTCATTCTGCAGTACTGGAACAAGGCAGTTGGAAGTAGTCAGCACATTCAGCATATGGATTCGTGGGGAGCAAAAAAGCCCACGAGGCGATTCCCTCATCTATTTGCGTTCGGAGACTTCAATCGCTACGGGGAAGATATCGGAGTGACAAACACATTCTCTCTTGATAGTACGACAAGCAGGTGGAAGTTCCACCTGTCGGCTGAGTGGCCGTCCCAGTTCCAGGTGAATGTTTGGGGGGTTAATCCCAACAAAGAGCTTGATGGAACTATCCTGCTCGGTGATACCCTGAACAGCAGTCGCCTGAATCGTTTGCAGCCTGACTCGCTCTCTGGTTCGAACAACGTCGTGAACTTCTCTCAATTTCCACCTGCACCATACATGGCCTACCAAATGGAATTGAACGACGGAAACTTGCGATATGAGCTTGTCCCAGTCGGATACCGTCTTCACCAAATAATATTGTATGTCTTGTTGTGGATTCTGCCGGTTTTAACTGCTGCAATCAGCGTCTCCATTTACATGGGCGCATTTTACAATATTAGTTTCAACCGCACAGGTGTAAAGATTCGTCTGCCACTTGACTTCCTGCCGGCCTTCCTCCGTCCCCATAAAGGTTTCGACAAGCTGAATGGCGAGGAACATCATGGGACTCCAATGATGGAAGTAGGAGACAGCGGTGCTATCGGGGTTGCTCCGCTTGCCACAACGACAATCTCAAAGCCAAAGCGAACGGTGTTGCTGGCCACTTTGGAGTACGACATCGAAGATTGGAGCATTAAGATCAAGATCGGTGGGCTCGGCGTGATGGCCCAACTCATGGGGAAGAACCTTCCGCACCACGATATCGTATGGGTGGTACCTTGCGTTGGGGGAGTTGACTATCCAATTGACACTCCAGCCGAGTCCATGTCTATCGCCATCGCTGGCGCCGTCTACGAAGTCCAGGTTCAATACCACAAGCTACGCAACATCACATATGTTCTTCTCGACGCCCCGATCTTCCGCCAGCAAACAAAATCAGAGCCATACCCACCCCGCATGGATGATCTGCAGAGCGCAATATATTACAGCGCCTGGAATTGTTGCATAGCAGAAACAGTGAAGCGCTTCCCGATCGACATATACCACATCAACGATTACCACGGTGCGATTGCGCCGCTCTACCTACTCCCACGCACTATTCCCTGTTGTCTGTCTCTCCACAATGCCGAATTTCAAGGGCTGTGGCCTTTACGCAATAAAAAAGAGCTCGACGAGATCAGTGAGGTGTTCAATCTTAACATTTCTGTCATCCGGAAATACGTGCAATTTGGCGAGGTCTTCAATCTTCTTCATGCCGGAGCTAGTTATCTTCGAGTTCACCAACGCGGCTTTGGCGCAGTTGGCGTCTCAAACAAATACGGCGATCGCTCTTACGCACGATATCCGATCTTTTGGGGCCTCAAAGAGATCGGAAAGCTTCCCAACCCAGATCCATCCGACACAGAGCCATGGGATCCTGAAGCAGAAGCTCATCAGGTCATTCAAGTTGACCCGGAATATGAAAATTCCCGAGGCGTTGACCGTTGTCAAGCGCAGAAGTGGGCAGGGTTACAAGTCGATCCTACTGCTGAATTGTTTGTCTTCGTTGGTAGGTGGTCGGTTCAAAAAGGCGTCGATCTAATCGCGGATGTTTTCCCTGCCATTTTGGAAAAGCATTCCAACGTACAGCTGATATGCGTCGGTCCTGTCATTGATATGTACGGCAAGTTCGCCGCTCTCAAGCTGCAAGAAATGATGACGGTCTACCCTGGACGGGTGTTTTCGAAGCCCGAGTTCACTGCTTTGCCACCGTTCATCTTCACGGGCGCTGAATTCGCCCTCATACCATCACGCGATGAACCCTTCGGCCTTGTGGCGGTAGAATTTGGTCGGAAAGGAGCTCTTGGGGTGGGAGCCTTGGTGGGTGGACTCGGCCAGATGCCAGGCTGGTGGTTTCCCGTCGAGTCTATGACAGTGAGACATCTCCAAAAGCAGTTCAAATCATCCATTGAGAGCGCAATTGGATCAAAGCATCAGGACCGCGCAATGATGCGGGCGAATTCGGCTAAGCAACGCTTTCCAGTGGCTCGATGGGTGGAAGACCTCGATTATTTGCAAATGCGATCAATCCGTATGCACGAACAGCAAAATGACCCTTCACGGCGCAAACGCGGTATCTCACATGCACGCAATATCAGTCAAACATCACTAGTCATGATTCAGACCCCGAGTGCCAGTGTTGATGAAATCAATACGATCCCTCGGTCTTCGCCAACCCATTTGTCTGATAAAGTCCCCAGTCGAACCCTATCATTAGGTGTTCGATCGGGCCCTGGACATCAACTCAGGCGAACGGTTTTACACGAAGGTACCGCACTGACGCCCAGGTTGGAGGAGATTGCGGATCCAGATGAGCAGGCCATCTCAGCAGAGGAGGCTGAGGCGATTGTCAACCGAGAATTATCTTCCGACGATGCGGAAGAGGGCCAGAGAGGCCGTTCTCTTTCAGGGGGTTCACAGAATCTAGTCACAGGCCTAGGAATAGGTCGCGCTTACTCACCAGACCAGAGAGGTAGACTGAGGTCCTCTTCAGTCTTGAGTCTTGACCAGATCAGAGGGACACGCCAAAGCTTCTCGCTGGAAAGTGCAGACCCCACTTTTAAAGACGAAACTGGGAAATACTCTCGCTATTTCCAAGGCTTGCTGCAGCGATTAAATGGCAAGAATTCCGAAAGTGACCTTTGTATCGATGATTTCATTGTGAAAAGCGAGAAAGAATGGTCCGACAACCTGCGCCAAATCAAGCTGGGTCGCGGATCCTCCCGTAGCCCGTCACCCTTGCCTGGATCTCGAAGCCCACCTTCACTCAGCGATAATTTTGATGAAGAACTTGATGGCGATGAATCAATCTATGAGGACTTGTCAACTCGACAACTGTTGCAATCCGAAAGTTTCCAACGACCACCTGCAGTCCAGCGCTGGTTAGCGACCCGCATATTTGGCTGGCCAATTTACACGATTCTGCTTGCATTGGGCCAGATAATGGCTGCCAATTCCACTCAAATCACACTACTCACTTCAGGATCATCTGGTGGTGCCAGTGTTCTCTACATTCTAGGAAGTATCTATATTGTCACAACTTGTGCCTGGTGGGTTGCGTTTCGACGAGTCCAATCGGTCTATTTACTTTCCCTGCCCTTTCTGCTTTACGGTTTGGCATTTTTTACCATTGGAATCGCGGCTTTCATTCCCAGTCCGTCAGGTCAAACCTGGGTATACCATATTGCCACCGCATTCTACATCATCGGCTCTTCCAGCGGCTATCTGTTCTTTTCGCTCAATTTTGGGGATGACGGTACGTACTTGACATTCCGTACTGATCAATTTTTGCTAATTTTCCGGCAGGAGGCTCGAAGATTGAATCTTGGGTGTATCGTGCATGCCTTATTCAAGGCACGCAGAATGTATACGTGGCAGCACTCTTTTTCTGGGGTTCCGAAATGAGCCCGGGAAGTCGCAAGGGACCTTTTTCATCCCCCGGTGTTGCCGCAGGTATAACAATGCCCATAGCTGTGCTTCTCTTTGTCGCAGCAGGAGCAGTCTTTGCCGGTTTACCCAAGTACTACCGCCAAACCCCAGGCAAGATCCCTGCTTTCTACAAGAGCATCTTCCGACGAAAGATTATCATCTGGTTTTCAGTAACAGTGGTGCTACAAAATTACTTCCTCAGTATGCCTTACGAACGCAACTGGGCATATCTCTGGGGATCGAAGTATGCGCCTCGTTGGATGGTTCTATTACTTGCCTTGGCCTTCTTCATTGGGGTCTGGTACGTGCTACTCGCAGTATTAGCTTGGAGATCGAAGACTCACTCTTGGTTCTTGCCTATCTTTGCGATCGGTCTCGGTGCCCCCAGATGGGCACAGATGCTCTGGGGCACGTCCGGTATAGGACTGTGGGTGCCGTGGATTGTGGGTGGCCCACGTGGCAGTGCCCTTGGCGGCCGAGTTCTCTGGCTTTGGCTTGGAGTTTTGGATTCTGTCCAGGGTGTAGGTTTTGGAATGATGCTTTTGCAAACACTCACGCGTATTCATATTGCGGCATCTCTGTGTGTGGCCCAGTTGATTGGAACAGTGACTACTTTGATCGCTCGGGCCTCTGCGCCAGATCGTGATGGACCCGGTGATGTTTTCCCTGACTTTTCAGCGGGTATCAGCGAGGGAATCTCAAAACCATGGTTCTGGATTGCACTAAGCTGTCAGCTGGCAGTACCTATTGGCTTCTTCATGTTTTTCCGCAAAGAGCAGTTGACCAAGCCTTGATCCAGTTCCAGTGAAGATTGTTTCTTATCAAAAACGGATCAATGTTGGGTGGGGGGGGTTCGCGGCGTTTGGGTATGTGGAGGATTTACAAAATGTACTTCGGCTTCACTTTTTGAGTCAACAAGACCGTTTATATACATTCTTTTCCAACCCAGGCATCGAATGACACTTGAATCGTAGGATTTGAGTCATAGGAAAAAAGAATTTCAAGAGCAGGGATTCTTGGTTCATCCACCCACACATATTCAAGACTTGTGATATCAGGAGAAATTATACTTCCACACCTTGTCCAAGCTTTCTATTTGTCTGTTAGTATTTAGATCGTGATACCTGTTGCAGGCACTGAGCCGCCATTAGTAGCAATGCTTTCTTATGTCGCGAGATCAAACACTTCAGTAGTCATATTCCGGCCATCCAGAACCCGATGGACTGCATCATTATCGGTGAGCATCTTTACGCCGTTTGGCCTCGGAAGAAGCAGGTGAACAGTATGATCTCGACTAAAGTATATGATATTTTACTTAGCTGTTGCAGTACACGACTCCTGTGTTATGGGAATGAGACGATACGGGAATATTGATATCCCGGGACTAGTACCGATATAGACTAATGAGTCTTGGCGCCAGGGTCTAAGTTTGGGTGCTCGCAGTGTTCCCGCTATTCCGGAAGCCCCTCGTTTCTAGTGCTTGTAGGCGGGTGCCAGTATAGGGAATGTAGACCTACCTGACTAATGATTGCAAGTGGTTAGATCAAAAACACACCCGGTGATGTCAAAAGTGCATCCACACATATCCAGCTTGGATCATCTGCGTGATTATCGCCTTAAGGGAGATAGCAAAAGATCGAGTGTGCGAATCAGCTGTGATTAGTCATACTGTGAATGCCGAATACATTGCCTGATTTTTCTAAAAACTAAACCAGGTACAGTAGCTGCGGACCAGAGTTCCTATTCGTCGGGTATCTAACCGGACAGACTTTTCGTTAATTACCTCCTCATGGCCAATGAATGAAATGTTTGGTCTGCCCGCAGTTTCAAGCTACAATAGAATCAGTAAGAGCATGTGGCAAACAACTGCTCGCAACAGGGATTTCATTTGCCACTTAACATTGATCGTATCACCGTATTGCCGACTTCATATTCCACCCCCTTTCTCCCCCCTCCCTCCAACATTGTTTTTCCCCGATCTCGATCGGCTTGAAAGGATCAAGCGATCGGCTCAGTTCATATTCGTCGCACCTTATCATTGGCCTATGGGCTTATGTAAGACAGACTGGTGCCCAAATCAGAATTCATCTCGCGCCAGTCTTCGACTAGTCCAACTTCACGTTCAGTCCACGCTCCCTCCTGGCAACCATCTGAGCGGAGCCGTACAGCAATGGTAGAGTCGGAAAGGCCGTCATCCGAACGAATCAATCACAACGGCCCATGTGATGGCATCATCAGGCTCAGCGCAAGCCGGACCACCGAAGTTCAGACTAGCGCAAGAGAGAGAGCTCTACAAGTGCGTGAACCAAATTACACTTCCCTGACTACCTGAATACAAATTGAAATCCTATTATCGATTCAAAGGTATCTCAAACTTGACCTCGAAGGTTCTCGACTTGGCCCCGGGCCCCTCACACCACTTGGAACTGATAAGGATCAACATGATGCCTACGTTCCCCGATCGTCGCCCGATACCGCTTTGACCGCCTTCGCCCAGTTAGGAGCATTGAGGTTGAAGGCACAACGTGCCTTGATTACGCTTTTCGGTCGAGATCAACATTATATCCTCGCAGAGGCCACCCAAACGCTCAGTCTTCAAGATGACACAGTGGATAAAGATCGAGACGCCTTGTGGTTGGGTTGCTGTGTTGTCCCTAAGGCGGATGGGATATGTCAACACGTCGCTTTCCTACCGCAAATGACACCAGAGGAGGATACCCACGTTGTGGAGGAGGGTGCATACGTGGTATCCGATCTGCGCGAGGATAGTCGGTTTCGCGAGTTGAGAATGGTCACCGACTTTCCGAAGTCTAGGTTCTATGCAGGTGTCCCCATTATCAGTCCCAAGGGTATCACGATCGGATCCTATTGCATTATTGATGACGAGCCACGATCAGGATTGGACGGCTCATCGTTGAAGTTCCTGCAACACATGGCATCGACCGTCATGGCCCACTTAGACATGGCACGATGCAAGGCGGAACAACGTCGCGCAGAACGAATGATTGTGGGTCTCGGAAGTTTCGTGGAAGGGAAGGCGACGCTCCGCAATGAGTGGGTACAGGACACCAAAACACGCCTGAATGAAGAGCGAACCGGCGAAGGCCACCTGAACTTACAGCAGCAAGATGCACAAAGTCAATCCTCAAGTCTGCCCAAACAAGCCTACGTCCGCCCGTCATCCAAGCCGCTGCAATCACAAAGATCTCCACGAGAGGAGTCTAGGCAATCCACATCCTCCGGTTTGATCAGTGTGCCATCACCGACCCCCTCCTTAAATCCATCCTCCTCCTCAAATCCATCCTCCTCCTCAAATCCATCCTCCTCTTCAAATCCATCCTCCTCGCCGTCGATGACCCAGTCCGGCAAGAGTTCAGATACCAGTGTCGATCAGATGTTCAGTCTTCGCAACACGGCCGAAACGGAAACTAGCTTCTCCACCCGAAGCTCGGCATCGACCGAAAACCTACAAGAAGACATGCTATCTGCCGGAGTTCGACAACTCTTTTCACGAGCAGCTAACATCATCCGGGAGTCGATAGAAGTACAAGGCGTCGCATTCTTTGACGCGAGCATTGGGTCTTATGGCGGTCTCGTCAGTGACACGAAACGAAAAGGGCCGGGAACAGATAGTGGCAGCTGGGAGGGCTCTATAGGTAGCAGTGACGAAAGTACTGGTTCTGACTCCCAGGGAAGCTTTACTGCATCAGCTGGGAAGGACTTCATCCCCGAGAATACGACCGTGTGCGGAATCTTAGGTTTCTCAACTTCGGCCACGTCCAGTATCAACGACGAATCAAGAGGAGGGCTTGCTCTCCGGGAAGAGTTGTTGGAAGCGCTTCTACGGCGCTACCCGCGGGGCAAGATTTTCAATTTCAGCGAATCGGGGTCTCTTTCCTCGGATGAAAGCAGCGATGGACCTCAGAATAATGCCTTGGGAGATGAGGCACCAGACCCGACCACGATAGACCCCACCCATGAAAGGGGAACAGGAAGAAGAACTCGGAAGAAGACGCGCAGTGCCGTGCTCAAAGAGGATGGAGATGTACTCAGTCAAATATTCCCGGGCGCTCGCAGCATCGCTCTCCTGCCAATGTGGGATTCACACCGAGCTCGGTGGTTCTCCGGCGCTTTAGTATGGACGAACACGCCTCGGCGTGTCTTCACCTCCGGAACCGAGCTTACGTATCTGTCAGCGTTTGGGAATAGTCTAATGGCGGAGGTGCATCGTCTGGATATCGAGATGTCGGAGAAAGCGAAAACAACGTTGGTCAGCAGCATTTCGCACGAGTTACGAAGTCCTCTACATGGCATTCTCGGCACTTCAGAGATACTCCGCGACACCGCGATGAATGCACTTCAGCATGGATTGGTGCACACCATTGAATCATGCGGGCGGACATTGTTGGACACCATCAACCATTTGCTGGATTTTTCTAAAATCAACAATTTCCGGAAGGGAGGAGGGGACCAAGCTATCCACAAACGGAAACGCCCGCTAAGACGACACAACAATACCGACCCATCGCCTCATAGTATGAAGCCTCGACGACGGACACGGCACGGCGGAATGATCAGTCTGAAATCTAATATTCAGTTGGATGCCGCTCTGGAAGAGGTATTGGAAAGTGTTTTTGCAGGTTACAGCTTCTACCACAGTCCGCCAAAATCCCTTGCGACAAACCGTCCAGACTCCATGTCACTCGACGTCTTGGAGAACTTCCAGCAAGCGGGTCAGATCAGCATCATCCTGGATATTGACGAAGCCATTGAATGGAAGTTCTTCACCCAAATAGGCGCCTGGCGCCGCGTCATGATGAACATTTTTGGCAACGCCTTGAAGTACACCAGGACCGGCTATATCTTTGTGAAGCTAACGGCATCGCCTGTCACTCCTGCCGAATCTCCCGATACAGAAGGACCTACCGAGTCCAAGGTGACCCTCACAGTCAAGGATACGGGTCAGGGTATCAGCATGGAGTATCTGCAGAATGGCTTATTCACTCCGTTCACACAAGAAGACTCGCTAGCCCCTGGAAACGGACTCGGGTTAAGCATTGTTCGCCAGGCAGTTCTTTCCATGGGTGGCTATATCGAAGTCAGCTCGCTCCGTGGACGTGGCACCGAAGTAACGATTGGGGTCACTTTACCCCACGTTCCCTCTACAAAGGCCAACATTGATCCATCCGAACCTGAGCAAATTGTGAAAGTAAGGGACATTACACGTGGAGCCACCGTGGGAGTCCTGGGACTAGGATCACCAGACATCTCCGAGCGTGATACAATTCTTCGCAATCATTTAGAGAAATTGTGCAAGAACTGGTTTGAGATGGACGTCCACGTAGTGTCTCCATTGGACGACACACCGCCCTTGTGCGATTTCTATGTTGCAGTGCAAACCGATACCGATTCAGTGAACACCTGGGATGTGTGGTTGTCTAAAGCCCATCATGGTGACAACCAAAACGATGACGAGCACCTTGCGATTCCATTGGTGGTGATATGTCAGTCGCCGGAGGCAGCACATCTTATGTTTGTTGCGGCAACCCAATCGAACTCCAATCACGAGAATATTGTTGAATTCATAAGCCAGCCCTGTGGCCCACGCAAGTTGGCCAAGGCATTCGGCATGTGCATCAAGCGACAACAATCTCGGAAATTTTTGACTGGAACTAGCTCTAGCACGGATCCATCCCAGCGGGAGAAAACGTTTCAGTCAACGGAGACACCTCTAATTTCTCAAGAGGGTCCCGAAGCAGAAAGTGCTGAAGTTGAACTGAATTTTAGAAAAGACACAGCAGTTAAAAAAGCGATCGTTGATGAGTATTGCGATCTGGATGAAGCAGAAGTCTCACAGCAATCCGCGGACCCTGGTCTTCCTCAAACCGATATTGCTGTCAAAACTATGCCAATCCGAGAGGAAAGGGCCAGGCTAGAGGAGGAGACGGCCACGATGGCAGTGCTGCTGGTTGAAGATAATGATGTCAACTTGCAGATATTGATTGCATATATGAAGAAAGAGGGATACCAATATGCGACCGCCCGTAATGGTTTGGAGGCGTTGAACATCTTCAAAGCCCATCCCAGAAAGTTCAGAGTGGTAGTGATGGGTATGCGCCTTTTCTCCTTGCATATGAAGCACATTCCTAACAAGCCTAGATGTCTCCATGCCCATCATGAATGGATTCGAATCTGCTCGCCATATTCGCAATTTCGAGCGTGAATATCAAAAGACGCTCGGAGTCTCAGAGAAAGAATCTTTCAGACCTGCGACCATCATCGCTTTAACCGGTCTTGCAAGTGCCAGTGCTCAAAACGAAGCCTATGGGTCAGGAATGGACCTCTTTTTGGCGAAACCCATCCGACGAGAAGAGTTACTTACGGTATTAAAGGAAGGAAGTGCAGGCGAGGATAACAAGGCCTATCACTAATTTGAGTTTCAGTACCAGCGATCTGACTCTGGGTAGCAAGAATATATACGATTCTACTTGCACACTATACCGAACCCAACACATAAACGCCAGGGGTTTTGTCCTTTCTAAATAAGTGTATCTTAGCAATTATAGGCAACATATGATGTCAATGTCATGAATCTGACAGACGAGCAAACAACCCGTCAAATTCAGTCCAGTTAGAGTACAGGCAACGAGGTGTAGGATAGTTAGATCGCCTCGAAAGCGGACCTGAAGCAGATGTCAACCGACCAACCAGAGGGTAGAAACCCTTTCCTAGCATTCTGCAAGGAAACAAAAGCGATTATTTAGCATTTTCGGACCTTGATGCTGATCACCGCGGTACATACCGCGCAAACCCGAATGCGGGGAACTGCGTTTAGCTGACTCGGGTGTCTGTATCTTTATACTTCCAAAAAGCCAGATGACATCGCTGGTGGAGCCGAGTAGAGTATCTTCCAACCTCATTTCATGAGATAGCTTGATTGAGTGGGGCCGAGTTGGTGACGATTGACTAAAATGACGTGGCCGGACCTGAAGCCTATGTAGACCTCATCTTTTACTTGGTCCAAGTGACAAATAGAAGGGCTGGGGTAACTAGATCGATTGCGGCATTTTCGGGGAAATATCGCCTGTTCAGAACGATGATTGGAGGATTGGCACCCTGTACTTTCGTAGTAGGGATGCAAAGCGGCTTCATGCACACCACATGGGTAGCATTTGTCTTAGTCTTAGCTTTGCAGCGTGTTCTCCGTGTCAAATCAAGTTTGTTGATTTGTGCAATCCCAGTGACCGGTGCAGAACTATCGATCAAAAATCAAGTCCCTAGGTTCAGGTTCTGCTTACAATACATCACTTTAATGGAAAATCGCCTTGGGAATGAATGTTTTCAGATAAACTTTGATGTCTCTCTATTCTTGAATCTCGAATCCACGGTGTCATTCTCAAGGAGACGACGAGAAGTTAGGGCTTGCTTGGCACTGTAGTCCACCAAAATTATCCTGCCCAATCATCCAACGAATACATGACATTATGCATCCGAAAGGCAGGCATTCCTACGCGGAGCCGATACAGAATTGAAGCATATTTTCTCCTCATTGAATCCGACCTAGTCCTTGGCATACAAACCAAAACGCCACAAATTTGCTGCTGCATTTTACGAAAAACCAAGGGCCACAGTTCCGAGAAGCACGGACACGGAGAAAGTGATTTTCTATCGCACCGGGACAAAGTATAAAGTGACAAGTCTTCGGCTCAAACTTTGACTACAAAATGGGCCGTAAGTCTACAAAACCAAGTGGCGCAGAGCATTGGGGACCATCACGGAAGAAGGCCCAATGGCTCTCGATACGGGAACTCCTTAAGAAATATGTAAATTCCGAATTGAATAAGCCACATTGAGCCTCACCATGCAAAGTTTTCTGCATGTAAGTAAATACCCTCAGCGCCAGTCCCTTTGCTCGATCCACGTTGCTCACTAACAGTAGCAACCGTGTTCCGTACATAGCTCACTAGTCCCGGAGGTCCGCACACCGCGACACCAGTCTCTCCTTGGGCATGATCTAGTAAGTCCCAGAGAAGGGGCTTCAGCTGAGGCCGACCGGATCCAATTGTGAAGTAGGCGGCTGGTAATGATGTGCTTGTCTTTGCTTCCGTTTGTTGAAGCCTAACGGATGAGGATGATTCAATGTCTGGTTCATCACTTAAAGAAGTGTTGAATGTGCGTGAAGCGGCCTTGGGCTTTTCAGTACCCAGATCACAGCAGCAGCAAGGTCCTTCAACATTCCGACACTTGCACCCGGGGTTCTTCGTTGCCGTTCCAGTTGAATCAATCTCACATGTAACAAACAACCGCACTTCAATTTCAATTCCATTGTCGTGGAGTATATTGATTGCTTGGTTTAGCTCGGTTGAAATCCACTCTTTGCATTGAATAGACCTTATAACCCAAGCAAACACCAGTCTGCGGACCGGCAATTTTTGATTTGCTGACCGCGCCGCAATATCGAGAAGGATTGGTAAAGTGAATGTAACACCAGTGGATCCTGCGATAAGAAAGACTGTATCGAAAGCCGCGAAATCGGAATGAGATCCACCATATGGACCTCCAATGAGGGAAACATATTCCTCTTCTTTGATCTCCACTGTATCTTGCCTGATGGCTTCTTTTTTTTCTCCGACCAGCGGAGAAAGATCCGTAGAGGATGATTTGGCCGATCGAAGCAGTCGCTGGGTGAAGCCTCGATGTGCTCGCAAGATGAAAACCAAGTCGTTTCCATGTGATGAGGGAATGGAGAGGATCGTCGCCGGGTGTGATTGACCCAATCCCAGTTTTGGGATCGACAAAAAGACATGTTGCCCCGGACTCCACTTCTTGATTCGGGGAGAGGTGATTCGAACCTTTGTCACATCCATGGGTAGACTTTGAAGGGTAGACTTCGCCGGTTTGGTGTTATTAAAGGCGTAGATGAGGGCCCGGACCAGCCGGTCAAAAACAAATACACCAACTCCGATCCAAGCGTATGTCCTAGAAAGGGAAATTGATTAGGGCTGTACATCGGAGACATTTGACCGACAGATGGATGACATATCATACCTTGAACTTAGCGCGGTTGAGGGTAAGTGGTAGAAGATAGCCACGACAAGTCCGATAAAGGTGATGATGTGTTGAATCACAAATATCTCATAGCGCCAATTGCGAATTGGAGCAGTTGCGGAGAAGACAAGCCAAAGTAGAATAATCCAAGTAGAGAAGCCTTTAGAGATGTTAGTACCCAATCAATGAGTGTGAATCTGGGAAAATCATTCAGCATACCCGTGGGGATACAGCTATCAGTGTCAATCTCAAGTTTCATGACCCCATACTTGTTCCAGCCGTAGGCTTGAACACCACCATGGATGGTAGCAGTGAGCAGCATCACCCTTGCCACCCAGCGGTGCAGAAGTTGTAGCCGTTCATACGAAATACCGACTGCGTACCCAATCAAGTTCCGCTTACCAGCCAAGAGCAAGAGAAGGGGAAACTGCGCTATCGTGAGCCAGCCTGCGCGGATTCCCTGTGCCTGCCAGTATTGCGCGCCAGGGTAATCCCAATCAAAGAATTGAAGTCCCATAATATATCCGAAATATATTAAGATTAATAAGATCGATCCGACTGCCGGTATGCGCAGCCACGAGTTGGCGGGGTTAAATTGATGGTAGGACACTTCTCGGACAACAGCAGTGCAGCCAGCGAGGAACGAAGTGATTATGTTTGAAGGACTGGTCGGTCGAGGATGATTTGCTGCGGCCGCACGCAATCTGAATAGAAGGTCAGTAACTGGTCGATAATCCAGCCGATATCTTGTGTAACCCACCGTAGCTTCAGCAGACCCCATTGAGTCCAGTTGACAATACCTACCAGCACGATAACAATAACAATGCCATACCAGAATGCCCTCGCGATAGCATAATCAGTCTGTTGCAAGGTGGTGTCGTCGAGAAGTGCAGCTAGAAATTCAGAGGCCACAGTATAATTCGACATATCAAGCCCAGCGTCCGTGAGGTCGGGGCCTCCGGACATGCTACTGTCCATATCCATTTTGACGAATATGTACCAGACCTGGCGTTCTAGGGCATGAAGGACTAAAGCATAGGTGATAGAGAACGATCAGAACCAGTCTCCCGGAAGTCATGCCAATTCGTGTTCATTTATTAATAACGTCTTTATCGTTCGTCTGGAATAGCTGCCCCACTTCTTTTTCCGACCCGCGCCGTAAAACGCAGGCAAAACGATGATAATCGCCGAAGCTTGGCCCGGTCAAGCCTTCATTCTTACCGCTTTTGGTTTAGCGCTGAGCACATTTGCGAGAATATTCGCTTCCACGCGCAAGTCGGAGCCTTCCAATTTCCCATCTGGCGGGGCTACGGTATTCTGACAATGGATATCTTTAGCTGGTCCGGTCCTTTTCATGTAGTTTACGTCTTATCTGCCGTCAGCGAAATGTACGACGCGTGAAGGAATTTTGTCTTCTCGGACGATTTCTGCGATCAGGCAACCTCCCACCGTGCTTCATAATTCTTGTGTCCTTCTCGATTTTTTTATATTTCGATCTACGAACATTACCAGCTTTTATATCTTCTGTCAAAAAAATTCCACATGACATTGGCCCATCATTTTGTCCACCATGCAAATGTCCACAACTACAACTGCCTCCGGGATGGCGATGACGTCTACCGCCTCTATGTCCTCCATGAACATGGCTTTTAATACCGAGAATCTTTCTACAATGCTTTTTTCGAGTTCATGGATGCCAACAAGCACAGCTGGTTACGTGGGCACGTGGTTTTTTCTCTTCTTTCTCGCTGTCATATGGCGAGCTATAAGCGCGAAGATTGCCAAATTGGATGTCTTCTGGGCGTCGCAAAACGCCGGATACCCCGTATTCATCAATGGAGGTCAGGACAAGCCTTCAAGAGAGAGATTGATTCAAACGTGGCGACTCTCGGTCAATCTGCCTCGTGCGGCCTTGCGGATGGTTAACCAAGGGATTTCATATCTACTGTAAGTGCACCTGCGCGCTGAATAAGTCCCGACAAGTTTTCGTTCAAGGGCTGACCTGTCTCGTCAAGAATGATTGCGGTGATGACGATGAACGTTGGGTTCTTCTTTGCGGTCCTTGTCGGCTATTTCATTGGAGAACTCATCTTTGGTCGAATCGGCGGAGCTAATGGAGGAAGCTAATACCCCGGACGCATGTGTTGACCTTATGAGCATAGAAAATCAAAATATTGATAGACTCCTTAAGACTAGAACACTTTACTAGAAACATAAAGCCGTCACCCACCAACGCCGCAATACGGATCCAGACTTCAGAGTAGCCTTATATCCTTGAAAGCCTGTTAGGGAGTGATAGGTGTATCCAACTTGCCCACCCTTGAACCGAACCTGGACTAGGTGCGCATGGAACTCTTTCCAGAGCTTAAAAGCATCATCAGATCATAGATGCAAACTAGCTTTGATATGCTGTGCCGTCAAGTCGATGAATTCCTTCGCCTGCCACAGGCCTAAAAGCAAGGTTAGTTGCATCCACTTCTCTAATAGCGCAGAGTACTCACATTCATCCATGTGCATGAAGGGGTGCGGAACACCAGTAAACCGTTTCTGAATCACCTCACTACCTCCTTCAATCAACTTCCGAGCATAGGCCTCGCCCTCATCGCGCAGAGGGTCGCACCCTGCCGTGTAGATAATTGTCTTGGCCAAGTTTGTAAAGTCCGGCGCTTGCAGCGCATTGGCATACCACTTCACTGCAGCCATTTGGGCAACTTTTGTCGGACCATCGGCAGCAATACTTTGCCACTTCAGATCATCGAACCACTTGAGGCGCGCCCAGTTCAATGTAGGTGCATGTTCCATGTCTTTCATGGATGGCCACGGTGCCTCGGAGGCTAACTTGTACTTTGAAATGTCGTCGATCGTGGGGGTTCCAACTGCAACTAGTCGAAGAGGGATGCGAGCATCACGGGCGAGATGAGCGCACACAAGGGCGATATTGCCTCCTGCTGAAACACCTCCTAGGGAGATTCGTGTGCTGTCGATATTGAATTGCTCGGCGCCCTTGGCGTAGATGTGTTGCAAGGCCGCGAACGAGTCTTGAATACCAATTGGGAATGCATACTCCGGTACCAGTCGATAGTCCACGTCAATTACGCAGACATTCGCCTTGACACAGATGTGTTTGCAAATGTGTGCTTCGGTGTCAAGATCCCCAAGGCCCCAACCTGCCATTCCTTGTCAATTGTGGTCAGTTTGACAGATGGGCAGATCATACCTCCGCCATGGAAGTCCACGTGTACGGGCCAGGGCCCGGGAGAATCTGGCTCATAGACGCGAACCGGAATTAGATCGCCATTGTGGCCCGGGACTTCGGTATCATAGATACGAGCACAGTCAGGAGCCGGTCCTGTACCATATGAATAAAGAACAGAGTATTTTGTTCGTAGGACCGACAGGTCAATTGGCCCTGCGGGGGTATTTGCGACATGCTCATTGTAGAGGCGAACGAACACGGGGTCCAGATGGGGGAGAACCGAGGGGTGAATGGGGTTGAGGGCTTCGTGCGACATGGTGACGGTTTGTTAGGAGAGAATGGATGCTCGACATCGGTTTATATTCAGCTTCTGTCATCTGGCGCGACGGGCTTCTCCCACTGCATTCTCCCACTGCAATGCCAACCCCGCGGCCGTCGCGTTGGCGCTAGGCAGATAGCCGACGGTCGGAAAGGTAAACATGAAGCCGTAGAGCGACGGATAAAACCCCGCACGTTATCTATGCGACGGCGGATAGCATTCGGTGATGACTCCAGACACAAAAGGCGCGATCTGGCGACAATGTGATCCCCATCGACGCAATGGAGCCCGTGCTAATTGTTGGTGCTGGCATCGTTGGCCTCACACTTGGTCAAGCGCTCAAGCAAAAGAACATTCCCTTCGAGATTTACGAACGCGATGCAACTCCCGACGCACGCGGCCAGGGATGGGCCATTACCCTGCACTGGGCACTCGAATACATGATGAAAATGCTCCCCGAGGAGACACTGACCCAGATTCAAGACGTTCAGGTGGACCCGGACGTCGCGCGCAATGATAGCGGCAACTTCCTCTTCATCAACCTCGAAACCGGGGAGCCGAGGTACAAGATTCCTCCGAATGTTCGATGGCGCGTCAATCGCGAGAAGACGCGACAAGCATTGTTGCACGGGATCGAGGGTCATGTTCATTGGGACCGGCGTGTGGTTGATTTGATCCTGCAAGACGCCAACAAAGTCCAACTGGTATTCGCAGATGAGACGACGGTAACTGGGCGCATCGTGGTTGGTGTCGAGGGAAGTCGTTCAATGGTACGACAAGTACTTCGACCCGATGCTTTCAACAACATCCCTCTTTCCATCAACTTCACCGGTGTCGCAGTCGACTTGACGCCGCAACAGATCAAACCTTTGCGTGATATGGATCCATTGTTATTCCAAGGGTGTCATCCACCTACGGGAGCCTTCTTCTGGTTTTCGACGCTGGAGACACCTTACGTGAATGGAACGGCTGGCACTGAAGCCGAGCGGTATCGGGCTCAGATCTGTATGTCATGGCCTGTCAAAGGTCCTGAAGACGAAGTCGCGACCACAGACAAAGCTCGTCTGGCCAACATGAAGCGCCGTGCTCAAGGATTCGTGCCGTTTTTGCAAGAGGCTGTGGATAGAATTCCTGAAGGGACACCAGTAACAGAGATCAAACTGGCAGACTGGGAGTGTCTGCCATGGGATAACCACCAAGGACGAGTCACTTTGGCTGGTGATGCCGCACATGCAATGACAATGTGTAAGTGATGCATGCGTTTTGAGAAACCCGAGAAAGGTGAACATGTACTTACCTCGGACCATTTTAGATCGAGGAGAGGCAGCAAATCACGGCTTGCTTGATGCATATCTCTTGATGGAAGCCGTGGTGAAAATGTATAGTGGCGATGCATCACAACAAGTAGCCATCAACGAGTTTGAGACGGAAATGAGAGTTCGAACAAGTCGTGCAGTACGATTGAGTCGTCAGGCATGTTACGATGCACATGACTGGACAAGACTGGATGAGACATCCGCTATTTTAACAAAACGAGCCATTGCCGAGTGAGATAGAAACTTGGAGTTCCATCTATCAACGACCTTGATGGATGAAATCGCATGCTTCCATTTCAATGCTGATTAATTGAATGACTAATTTTTGGCACATTATATACATGCTAGTAGCTCTTGAATACGGCCTTACAAGTCAATGATACCATAGAATGCGCCACGCCTACTGCTGAAAGACAATTTGAATGCAAGGAGGGATTGGGGACCAACCTTCAAACTAGCACATGGTAGCAAATGAAGAATAATAAAACTGTAGAACGTTCCAAAGGGAAGATTCCGAAGAAGATGTTTACAGGAGAAGCATTCCAAGACCAGAGAAGAGAGCCAGGGCCGAGTAGGCAGCGACCTCGAAAGAACCAAAGGCCACGCTGGCATGGACGGTCTTGGGGCCAGCACCGGAAGAGGAGGTACCCGAAGTGCTGGAGGAGGAGCTGGAGTCGGCAGTGGCGGTAGCCTCAGTAGTGACAGTGCCGGTACCGGCACTACCAGCCTCCTTAATCTGGGCAGAGCAGGTGCCGGTGGCCGCAGTAGTAGCCTTAGTGCTAGCGGAACCGCTGAAGGCGCAGGCGCTCTGCGCCTTGTCCTGCGCCTCGTAGTACTTGTTCAGGACGAAAGCGAGCTGGTCCTTGATAGGGCACATGCTATAAGCACCGTATTCTCCAGTGGTGCCGTTGGCGTCAATGCCGGAGCAGTCGGTGTAGCCGCACACGGTGCCCAAGAGAGTACCGAGCTTGGTAGCAGACAGGCTGGAGTCAGGAACACAGCCGGAGGCATCGTAGATGCAGCCACACAGATCAAGGTCTGGAGTCGGGGGCAAGGGAGAGGGCTTGGCCTTCCAGTCGGAGCCTACGGTGGGGCAGGACTGCAAAACGGTGTTGGTCGGGGTGTAGGAAGCCTTGTTGGTGCCGGTGGGGGTAGCGGTGGCGATGTGCTTTGAGTAGGACGCGAAATCCGCCATCTTGCTGACGCTGGTGCTGTCAACGACCGAGACGAGACCTGCAATATGTCAATTAGTACGTGGTGAACGAGTGTTAGAGCCTCGGTGCAAGTCTGAGAACATACCGTAGTTGTTAGACTCCTGGAAGTACATGTAAACAATGCCGCCAGACCAGACCTCGGCCATGGTATCGCCGTAAAGGGCCGTAACCTCAGTGAACTGGCGGGGAGTAACCGCATTGCAGCCGTATTCAGCGAAGAAGACGGGGACAGTGTAGTTGCGGAACTCCTCAGTGCGGGCCTGGTATCCTGACTCCTCGTATGTGGAGGAACCGCACCAGGAGTAAATGTTGTAACCCCAGAAGTCGACTGACACCTCCTCACTTTGGCAGTCGAAGTAGTTGCCAAGGTCCTCACGAATAGCCGAGACATCGGCGGTGGCGTATCCAACACCCATGGATCGATAGCCTTTCTCCTTGATGTACTTCTTCATGTCACGGACGGCAGCCTTGACGAAGGCGCTACCATCGGTGGTGGAAACCGAGTTGGCAACCTCGTTACCAGCGAAGAAACCGATAGTGTTGTTGTACTGAGAAAGCTCGTCGATAACACTGGTGTAGCGAGAGTAGAGGTCGGTCTGCCATTCAGGGTCGCTGCGATCAATGGACTGAGAAGGGGACGACAGATCGGAAATGACATAGATGCCGGCCTCGGCCAGCAGCTTCATACACTCGGAGTGATCGGCAGAGGCATTGATGGAGTAGGTGCGGATCACGTTGGTGCGCAACTCCTGCATCATGGGAACATCACGCTTGCAAGCCGTGGGATTCGCCAGCGGATCCTCGTAGCCGGTGCTGTCGCTAGTATCCTCTGGATAATGGTTAGTTCCAACTGTACTGGCGTCATGGCCGTAACGGGTGCGGTCTACATACGCTGATAAGCAATACCGCGAAGGTAACTATCAAACGGTCAGTATGAACTAGAGGAAATTCGTAGGAGGAAGAGCAACATACAACTGGGTGTCGTTGCTGGAGTAGAAGAATTTAGAACCCTGGAGGACGGATCAGTATAACTGAGCATCCACTTGAATCGGGTAGAGTCTCTTCTACCTTGATAACAATGGGATCCAGGGTAGTGGCAACGGCAGCCCCGGCGAAGGTCGCCAAAGACAGCAGAGAAAGCTTCATGGCGATATATACTGGATACGGATCTTCTAGATACCGCCAAAATAGGAGTAGCGAGTGAAAACGGAGGAGGCCTCCTAGTTAGTGTCAAAATCACGAAAGGCTTTGAAAGAGAAGTTTGAAATGAGTGAACAGCAGTGTCTGCCAGGATAGAGAAAAGAGAACTAAGTATCAGGGAAAGAACCAAGGGTGGCTTTGCCCCCCGCCGTCGCCATTAATAGTCTGAGACGCCCTTTTGATGGTCATGATTTGCCCTTTTGCCCCTGACAAGCATGAGGGGACGCGTACAACTTACCCAGCTGGCATCCGGTGGAGCTCATGGTCTGAAAAGCCGGGTGGCTCATTTAGAGACTGGGTGACTATGTACCACTGGTGTCCGGGTGTAACTTTTCCAGGCCCGAGATGATGGACCGCGTCAACCACGTTAGGGCTGGTTCGAAAACTAATCGGTTGACTAGCTCCGAGCTAATGACAAAAGCCAATAACCGAGCTCCACTCGTTAATATTATCTTGGCTTTGGCAGACTAGCATCTTTAGTGTGCCACTAAAGTCGTTTCGGCGTCGTTCACTGTGGGCATGGCGCGGTGGGACAGTTGAACGACCGCTCAGTGAGTTCGAAGATGACCTTTGACTGTGAAATAAGCTGGGACGTGCTTTTTTCTCTAATAATAGCCAATTCGGGAGGCAATCGGCTGGATAATATTTCTTGAGTAGTTGGATGGAGGAGGAAAATTGTTTACGTGCTGACGCGGAGGAGTGGGGCCCTTTTCTTGGGATGGCGTCGGCAATGCGTGTCCTTTTTCGCCATGCTGCGGACTCGTGCTTCCTTTCTAGGCAGCTCAAAGAGGTCTAATTCTGCCTTTGATCTTAGCCGAAAGCCGTTAGGCGTTGTTGGTGGGAAACTTCTCTATAATAAGGAGTGTGTGGCTCGGTGTGTGGGGGTCACCTATCTGCTCGGATATGATTTCTCTGCCTGGTTAAGCCCGACTTTTTGCATGCTGCGATACCCCTAGCGAAGACCCAAGTTGCCTGGATCTCATACGAGAGGTCGGTGAGTCGGTGGCAATGCTACTTCCGTCTCCTTTACATTTAGTTTCCTGCCTCTGCGCGTGCTTTTGTTTGATTAGGGAGCGGATAGTCGGATATTCTTCGTGTGCGTCAACATTGAGATTGGGTAGATTAAACACTGGATCGATAAGAATGCCAAGACAACTCAATCTGGGGCGCGCCGCCCGGTGGATTCTAGTTCTCATTTCTTGCACAAATGTGTGGCCAATGATCCGCAAAGACCTAGCTAGTGGATTACCAAAGTCGATCAACCGACTGCATGCAATTTCTGGAACTTGTAGAGAATAAAATTCGCCGGTCGGGTTCCCCGTGGCTAACGGTAGGTTCCCAGGGCTTGCATCCTCAGGCTTCAAATGACCTAGCTCTCGCTGGGTAGAAATCATATTTTCCGCTCTCACCGGTCTCGCTCCCTCCTCTATTCCTTTTTGGTGTTGCATCTTATACTTCCAATTTACAATCAGTCTACTGAATCTAAATATGGCCGCCTTTCGAATCTAATCAATGCATTAGCAAGGCGACGTGCGCAGACCACAACTACAACCTCGCGCACCAGCTATATTGTGGAAACCGAAGTGACATTGAATCGCACAGAGGCGCAACATTGTAGATATATCCAAGAATTTCGACAACAATCGAGTATAGTCACAGCATTCAGAACACTTTAAGGTAATCGTACATCCCGGGCATCAAAAGAATAAGAAAGAAACGCCATAACGTCCTTGTATATCATTCCAGCATAAACATCTCTGCAAGATCCGTTTCCTCACCCACGGTTTAGCTTCCGTTCGGCATCGATGGCGGCTTGGAAAGAGCGGATGGTATCAAGGGGTCGCTCGAGGCGGGCCCGTGTAGGGTTTGAAAGATCGGGGTCACCTAGAATGAAGACAATTAGGAATTGCAGTTCCACAGCAGGCGTTCTATTAACATACTGATGACCTGACCACTGCGATCTCTATGTTGAATACTCCGAAGAGAGAACATGTCTTGGTTCGTCACTTCATTCATACTGGGCTGAGCCTCGTGGAGGGCCATATTGGGGTCGGCCTTGGAGTGTAAGATCTTAGGGCTGTCTTGCGAGTTGATTGAGCCAGTGCGCTCACTGGAGGATCGGGAGGCAGCCATGATGGTAGAGTATGGGTTTCAAAGACCAAAGGCGAGAAAACGTAAGTTGCAATTGCGGTAATGTGCGGTGCAAAGAATATGTCTCAGGTGAGTGTATTGTAACAGAAAGCGGGGGTGGTCAGAATATGGGGTGCGCCTTCTTATATGTGTAGCACATCCTTGTACCAAAGTCAGGTGCCAATTACCCAGCCTTTCTTGGCTAAGAATAGATCGCTGTTTCGAATTAAAACTTAGAATCACGCAAGTTGTGGCAACACTGAATGATGGCCTCCGTTGATGATTGGATCGATCCTGATCGGCGTTGGCGGGTCAATTGCGCCAGCCGCCAATTCCGTATGACGTTGCACAGCTCAGACGCGGCGATCCCAATGGTCGGCTAAGCTGCGGCCGGTCCATAGCAGAATGCTTAGTATACACACAGCCCAATGAACGTTCGGTACCCGGCTCGACATACGCAAGCACAGGTGGCTGAAGGGGGGGTTACTGTAATTCCTGCCAGGTACCAGGTACCAGGTACCGCGCGGTCAGGCACACCCGAAGCAGAAGCTCCTGACGGGACTCTGGAGAGTTGCGATCAAACAGGAGCCCGGAACGGCGTGGTTACCTCGTAAACTACTAGGCACGGTAACTATGGTGCCTATCACATGCAGGTACAATCTGTGTCCCCGGTTGCCTGTTCCGGCCGAAACAATCACTTTGGTGAATGTGACAGGAGGGTTCCGAACATTCCCGCCACATGTTCTTGGCTCTTGACAACAATCTGGAGCTATGGAACCAATGAAATTGACAATCCTTGACTTCGGTTCTTTGCATGGGTCTTTCTGACAGCTGTGATAATTACTCCACCGGAATGCCCTGCCATCGCGATCCAGAAGAATATGGTTACTCTGGATACGTTGCCAATACAATAGATACAGAAGGCCCGCGCACGGGCCGTGATTGAAGACTCGATACGATACGCAAGGCGACTAGGCAGCGATTTTCCGACCGAGATTACGGTAGAGAATGGGATCCAATAGAAGTCAACTGGAAATGTGAGAGGTCTAGGTCCATCATAATTTAATCCTCCTTGATGTCAGACCTGTCAATTTGCAGACTATGACTTAATACCCCCTGGCCGGAAACGGTGATGGTTGCATCGTAAATCGCGGCGTTGGCATCCCGCCCCCCAGCATTCTGGAAATCGAACATTCTTGGCTTTTCTGTGGAGAATGGCGAGCCCCAGGGCGGTTCATTGTGAAACGGCCATCCATGTGTGATTCATCACACTCCACGTCCTCCAATGGGTTGACGTAGCCCCTTGACTCGTGACCCAGTTTTCTGACATCGATCGCCCCGAAGCAGAAAACAGATCAATTGCATCTGTGGTCCGATCCGGTGTTAGTTTTCTAGGTCAGGTCAATTTCCCACTGCCCACTCTCTCGTTGGCATCCTGAAAGGTTAACGATACATAGTCGGGAGTCTGCGAATGTAATGCACTTTTCGGTTTTGAGTTCGACTGAAGCCTATTTGCGATCGTCGGTTTTTATTGGATACCTCGGAAAGACTTTCTTTTCATAAACATAACCAAGCCAACCACCGGTAGTGTCGCGAATATATTCTAGCTATCCCCATCGATTCCCCCGAAGCATGATGATGCCCCGAACCCTTGGCTTTCTTCTTCCGGGCTCCCATCGCGTTTTGTTTATTGAGTGAAACGAATCGAGCAAGTCCTTATGCACCTTGATCAGCTATCATAAGACGCTGGCAGGGCCTCGCCAATCTTTTCCATTATCGATGCATCCTCGGTCTAATAACATTCCGAAGGCATGTATCTCTGAATATATATTTCATAGAAAGAGCATAGCTTGAGGTAGCCGCCCCTGCCCCTTTACTTGTTTAGAATGAAATTCAACGATTGGGTTACTGTGTTCATTTCCCTAACTCCAGGGGTATCTAGATGAAAACTACTCATATCACTTTTAATGGGCACATACCTTTCTTTGGTGGATTTACGCTTGAACACTTAAGCGAATGTGACGGAACCTTCATTCTTATCATACCGTATTCTTTCTTCCCATTTCTGG
This sequence comes from Penicillium corylophilum, assembly GCA_018410145.1. Lineage (NCBI taxonomy): Eukaryota > Fungi > Ascomycota > Eurotiomycetes > Eurotiales > Aspergillaceae > Penicillium > Penicillium corylophilum. Next base: position 357,536 of record JAGUQL010000017.1, on the reverse strand, counting down.
CCCTCTTCGCCCGTCCTTCTTTCAGTACTGTGAAAACCAAACCTCGGGGTCAATGTTTTCGGGAAGAATCTGAAGGAAGTCCCAAGACGAGGGGGAAGGGATAGTCACGAAGTATTCTAAGAGAGCTCGGGAGCCATCACCTGTGATGGCCTAACGACAGTGGGCAATGGATAGGTGTATAGGTGGTGAAAAAGTGTATATATATTTCTGCTGAAACACAGGTAAAGGATGATAAAAAGTCAAAGGAACATGCCCGCACACATGTGCATGCAGAATATGAAACCAAAAATTGAGTGCTATCCATGACTCGCTCGAAGGGCTTTATGACCATGTGCTTCTTCGATCTTTTTAATGTGAAGCATTTAGTATCCTAATTGCTTACTTGATGTGATGATCGCGTTTAGTATCTTTACTTTCGCCACTTCTGCCAGACCAGCATCCCGTCATGTGATGTTGGCTTTGCGTAATAAATCATGTAATAGGCTGCAATCAATACAGCTATTCTGACAATATTCAACTTGAAGCGGCGGATTCGGATTGATCACGATCGTGCCCACACTGGAGAGCGCCTTTGACTATGATTGGTCAATTTGAGTTCAATTTCTGTTCTTGGTCGCTGATTGGCCAATTCGAGTACATTTTTCAATCATCGCCGAAGGGATTGGGAAGTTTCGTCCATTTCAACATTCATTCAACGGTGTAATTAAATCAGTGGTAACATTATTTGTGACAGATTTAAGAACTTCGGACGATCGGGGGCTCCCTTCTTGATGCCCTTTCCCGCAAGAAGGATTCAATTGAAATCCTTCGCCCTTCACTCGATTCGCGTAGGAGGCGAATGAGAAACTCGTAAAATCATCCAGCTTGTCCTCATTTTAGACCACAAGGCTGATGGAGAGGTATAGCCAGAAGCGTGTGATCATTGGCTATTTTGAGTACAAAGGGTTTTTCTCTTATTGGCCAGTTTGAGTTCATTCTTTTAGCTACCTGTTGATTGGCCCGTTCGAGTACATCTTCACAAATTCATGTTTACTGCCCCAGCTGTCATAGCCGATTCACATGTGCCGATTTTGACAGGCCAGAACCATAAATTTAGACATTTTCACTTGAAAAGATGTTGCTCAAACTTACAAGCTCCGCTGCATCGAGGAATCTTTCTTGGTTTCTACAGACGACTACGGGGTTAGTACAGCTTTCCGAGGTGTACCAGACACGATGACAGAAGAAGCACATCAAGCTTCATCCACGATGGAAACTTCTCGTACCCTAACCGATAAGGAAACCCCCGTTTGCCGTGAAACACCCTCATTATCCAATGTCGCGAAAACGTCACCGAACTTCCCTGAAAGCACGTGTTCATCACCCCTCGACGTCGAGATAACTTATCCCGAAGGAGGTCGAGATGCGTGGCTGGTAGTACTGGGTGCGTGGTGCGGTTTAACGTCATCGCTGGGTATCTACAACACATCCGGGGTTTTTGAGGTCGTCATGTCTAAAGTGATCTTACCGGACGCTTCTTCGTCGACGGTTGGATGGATCTTCTCGGTTTTCGCCTTCATGAATTGGGTATGTGGAGTGCAAGTTGGACCGACCTTTGACGCGATGGGCCCCCGTGCATTGATGACTGCGGGTACTATTTGCACACTGATTGGCATGTTCGCACTGAGTGCATGTACGGGTGAGTTAGTCTCCCTAAACCCCCGTAATGATACCAAGGCCACGTTTCTCATGACCAAACAGAATGCTACCAGATTTTTCTGTCATTTTCCATCCTTACCGGAATTGGCTCCTCCCTTCTCCTGACCCCGTCGATGGGTTGTGTCGCTCATTGGTTCATGGAGCGTCGAGGCCTTGCAAGCGGTATCGCATTCATAGGAGGTGGTTTTGGCGGAGTTTTATTCCCCTTGATGATCCAATCACTTCTGCCTCAAGTCGGCTGGGGATGGTCAATTCGCGTTGTCGCATTTGTGCTGCTTGGGCTGTGCTCCGTCAGCTTGGCATTTTGCCGAAGCAGAATCCCTCCTCGAAAAGGATCAGACACAACCTGGAGAGATACATTGCCGGACTACAAAATCTTTATTGATGGAACTGGAGCCATGGCTCTTACAACCCTTGGGGTTCTTCTAACCGATTTGGCCTATTTCATTCCGATCACCTACACGCCACGCTACTACATCGATCGACAGGACCTTCCGGATAAGGATGTCCTAGCGGGATCTTCAGCATTTGCGTACCAGCTTCTCGCCATTCTCAATGCTGCTTCATGCGTTGGCCGTTATGTGGCAGGCGACATGGCTGATAGATTTGGCCGATACAATACCATGATTGTCTCGCTCTTATTATGCACAGTATCCGTTCTCGGATTCTGGTTACCAGATATTCTGGTGCCTGCTCTGGATAGTGACGCGCTGTTGATAGTTTTCATCCTTATGTTCGGGTTTTGCAGCGGTTCAAATGTCAGTTTGACACCGATCTGCTTGGGTCAGCTGTGCGAAACTCAGGAATATGGGCGATACTATGCGAGCTGCTTTACGATAGTATCGGTCGGGGTACTGGCAAGTATACCTATTGCTGGAAGCATTCTTGATGCAGTAGAGCTGACGGGCAAAGAAAAGTATTGGGGAGTGGCTCTTTTTGCTGGACTCAGCTATGTCGGCGCTTTTCTGTCTTTTCTGTTGGTCAGGATCAAATTAAAAGGTTGGAACTGGAGAACAAAGTGGTAGGGTATGATACGTTTGTTTATGCGAAGGGCTCTTAAAAATCTATGTCGAATACTTCTATGTAGCTAGCGCCGTTAGAACATAATTTGGAATGGAAGGACCGGGAACTGCTCAACTTGAGCATACCAATGCACTCACTCAGTGTGCCGGTATCCCCACTTACGTTGTACTTGCGATTATGCACTACAGACACTGCCGTACAGACTATGAAACCATGATTAGACCATTCTACTACATTATAAAAAAGAAATTAGTTTTTATGTTTGGTTTTGGTATTGGTATACCCTATCACGTGTTTCTACTTCGTCATGCCAAGTGCTGTATCGCCACCATATTCGCGTGCTCGAGATAAGCTCTGCCAGCATCAAGAGAAAACTGACCCCTTCCATACTACTTACTCTCCTTTAACCGCTACATTCAAAGCAGGATAGACACACATTCATTCTCACTCAAAATGCAAGCACAGGCTCCAAGGTCGAACAGCCGCGACCACTTTCAAAGTGCCCACTCACGTTGGCGCGCCGTCACGCAACGAGCACCTTCCTCTCACTCCTCCTTTCTTTACGGCGTTAAATCCACCATGATATACTGCCGCCCGACATGTACTGCACGCCTTGCTCGAAGAGCGAATGTTGTCTTTTACGACACCATAGGCCAAGCGCAACGCGATGGATTCCGACCGTGCAAAAGATGTCAGCCGGATGACACGAGCTTCCTTGGCGAGAGGCAGGAGGTCGTTACCAAAGTTCTTGCCATTTTAAGGATGCCGAGGAATGATTCAACGATGAAGCGCGGCCTCAAAGAGCTAGCAGAAGAGACGGGCGTCACGCCAAGTTATCTTTGTCGCGTGTTCAAGAAGACAATGGGGGTTACGATCGGGGCTTATATGAAGGAGTTTGAAAGGGTCATAAGTGACCTCGAAAGTGGAAGCTCTCTCTCCCCTGACTCAGCTATACCTCGTTGGGAATTGGGGACGGAACTTCTGACTACAGCCAAAGCGATCGAAAGCCCAATAGCAGAACAGAATCTGGCAATAGCTGCAGAGGCTCTGGATTTGAATTTTGATTTTGATCAATGGTTCATGACCGGAGGCTTCAATCAAGAAGACTTTTGGAGCGATTTCACCTTGAACGACGACTTTATGACCGACAATTTCCTGAACAAACGCGAATGCACCGTCAATGGCGCTTGATCTATATAATGTGAGGCGTAGTAAATGAAAGGGACCATTGTGTTGATACCCGGACGATATATGCGCTTCCCTGCATGTTCGCTCCAGGGCAAAGTATGTACGACTACCTCGGGGTCTCAGGCAACGATCGTCTTCGATTATCCATGTTTCGAAATATGATACATGACCTCGAAGGCTTCATCTGAAAGGTGCTAAAATATGTTTTATTTTGCATTTATTGTCAAACGTTCATGTTAAGGCTTCTTCTAATTTGACAATAAAACACAAATATTAGACAGCATCAGCCCTGACCATGCTCAATGCTAATGGCCATACGGACGGTGCCCACCAGTTAAAATGGACATGAGTTCTCGGAAAAGCCAGTATAGTTTCCCACATCTACCAGCATAGCCATTCCACTGGACAGATGCCACAAGATATGGCAATGGAACAGCCATGCTCCCGGATTATCAGCCCGGAATCTCAAAATCGCGTATGCGCGGCTTGGAATGTAGACGTTATCTCGTAACATTGCCCGCGAAAGGTCTATTCCATCGGTATCGGGGTATGCGTCCAGGTCAGAGCCTGGTGGGAACGAGTCGGAAAAGGGGTTGTATGAGCCCCAGCCAACTTGGCCTTTATAGACAGTGAGTACATAGAAGTGGTGGCCGTGCTGAAATTCAGACAGACTATTAGCATACTATACAGTTAAAGTGGACCATCTACTTACCAGATGGAAAGGATGACCGGTATCATCCAGATTATTCACGACAAAGTCGACCCATACGGGTTCTAATTCTTGATCGCGGTCGCCTACGACCAATGCAAGCTGTTTTTTATCCCATTGCTCTCGTGGAAGCCCATTTAATGGGATGGGAGGATCTTGTTGCGGTGTCCAAGAGGTGTGGTTGAAGTACCCATACGGCACGTTATGGTTGATGGAGAACTTCTGTGTTTTGACATAGACGATGTCGGTGATATTTGCGCGCTGGGGAAGTGAGAATAAGATATCGGCAGGAGAGGGAATATGTTGGATATCGAGATGTGCATCTTGCTTGTCATCTGGGGTAGTAGATTGCACCTCTGGGGCATACTCAGGGTTAATAACAAAAGTCTGGTTGGGCGTGAGGGCTGGATTGGGGTATCTCATGCATCTAATGTTGTTAAGTATTGTTGCCATTTCTTTTTGATAGGGGATATAAGCTTACTCCGGATCCATCTCAATTGTCAAAGCGGAAGCATTTCCTTTGCTCGATAGGCGCATGATGAGATCCATGCGCTGGCCCGGGTATAAGATTCCAATTGAACTAGTCTCCGGTCTCTCCGAAACCTTCATACTATCCACCTCGATGACGGAAAAAGACTCCGTCGGAGAAGTGACGGTAAAGCCGACGAGAGATCTGAACGTTTCGTTTTTAGAGAAGTATCAATGCAGGCTATCTGGAAACTTACCCTGTATTGACCACACGCAGACGATATAGGGTATTGGCCTCTCCGTGGAGATATGTCAAATCTGAATTGTGCTCGACACAATCCACTGGCCGTGCAGGGACTGCCATGGAGCAATTATAATGGCCAATTCCATTGATCAATAATGAGTCAGGAACAGGCTGCAATTTGTCAGTTATTCTTTCGGTCCTGGCTGGTAGAGGGCGACATACATCATTGCCAAATGACCCTGCCCGCATATACCACGACATGACTTCAGCTGCCGGCCGATGATACCAGTCCCCGATCAAAAGTAAGAACTCCTTACGGTCTGGAACAGCATTGGCGAGCAATCCACGCACTGTCGACTTGGATGCTTGTTCGTGGACAACCAACCCCCCATATAGCCCGTCGGCTCTCGCGAGCCCAGAATGAGCATGGTACCAAAAAGTCCCATGCTGATGGGTAGGAATTGTGATATTGTAGATGTAGGACGTGCCAGGTGGAATACCACACTGTGTGACCCCGACGACTCCATCCATTTGGTCTATACGAGAGGTCAGTCAAAGAAAATTACGATAAGCTATAGAGCAAGTGCGTAGTTACTGTCAACATGTAGCCCATGCCAGTGAAACGAAAGGGCCTCTTGAATGTTATTCGTGACATTTATGATCAAAGTGTCTCCTGGACGCGCCTCGATAGTGGGTCCGGGGAAGAGACCTGGTCAGAATCAGCGGGGTCAAGTTCAATATCATGGCGATAATCGTTACCATTGATCAGGTGCACTCTTTTGAGTACACCATCTGGTCTGATTTCTTCAGAGCTTAGAGCCCAGTGTAGGTGTTGGATTCCTGGGTCTCGATAGGCATGGTCCTCCGGATGGAGCTCCTTCCCTGGGGAAGCGGTATCCGGGGACGGGGGGTGAGTCTCGTGATGATCGTGGGGAATTTTCACCGGAATGATTGCCTTGAGTTGATCTGATGTGCTCCACTGCCGCCAAAACACAAATAAAACGAACAGACATGTAATCACTGGACATAGCGCGATGCAATATGATTTAATGGTCTTGACCGACCATTCATGCTGCCGAGAGCTTGTCTGGTCAGGCTCATCTCCGGGGATGGGCTTCCTTCGGCGGCTCGAAGGCTGTTCCATCCTTAGACTTCAGATGGTAAGCATAGAGTGAGCCTCCGAGGCCTAAGCGATTTGTTACTTTGACTTGGCTAAATGCAGCTAGCTACAATTCGGCTGTTAGTGAATTCCCGATTTCAAAGTGGAGTTGGTCAAAGGAAGCGATGACTTACTTGTAGCAGGCTCCTTCGGATTTGCTACTTGAATAAACCCGCTTCAATATTGTAATATTTTGGACTTCTCGAGGACGTCGGCGCGCGCTCCGACTAGTCAGATCGGAAGTCGACCGCCCTGCCAATGAATCGAGATAGTTTCCGCACGTTTAGACGGCTTCTCCACTCAGATCATGCAACGCGGCTGCGGCCGACAGAAAGAAAACAAGTGTCAATTCTCTGCAGATCCAAGAGTTGAGAAAGATCGGCAGTCCATGAAAATGTGTTCCTGTCTTTCACTCGGATGGTCCCCACGTGCGCCCGAGGAGGATGCAGCCGAGATTAACCCCTTGTTAGCCTCCTTCCTAGAGGTTGGAATCTCACATCGTGTGAATAATCTTACACATCCCATTAGCTCGTTGGAATCGGGTTTCGCCCCGGTTACATCGCAATATAAGCGAGCGCGCTATTCTAAACTAACAGTGGGACTAATCGGAGCTATGTTGTAGCGACACAGTGAAACGGGCGCATATAATTATCAAGGCCCAGCGACCTGGTATGACAGGGATTTGAGTTAGTCAAGATACCTTGCAGAATTCTAGGCCAACATGAATGCACTGTTGAGCTCTGCCCTGTTGATCCTCATAGCGAGCAGACCAGCTCTTGCTGGTTCGTTGAAGGATATCGAGCATGTTGTCATCTTCATGCAGGAGAACCGATCATGGAACAATGTAAGTCTGTCTATAGCGTGACACAGAATTTCGCTAATGGAAGATAGTATTTTGGAACCATGGCAGGTGTTCGTGGCTTCAATGACCCGAACGTGCAGGTGAACGCTGATGGTTTGGATGTTTACCACCAGTGAGTATCTGGGTGTGAGCAGATTTCTGAAAAAACATAATCAGAACTGACCTGTCAATAGGCTTGTTGATTCTTCAATGTCTACCAAGACGAAGACCCTTCTGCCCTGGTATCTGGGCTACCTGGGCGGATCGACGGTCGATGCCATGCAGTGCATGACCGCAGGATCTAACGGCTATGAGGATAACCAGGCCGCTATTAACAATGACTTGAATAACATGTGGGCACGTAACAACACCCCATGGAGCTGGGGATATCTCAAGAGAAGTGATATACCAGTTCACTTCGGTATTGCCGAGGGTTGGACCGCCGGAGATATGTACCAGGTTAGAAATGCGTTGCAATTTACTGCCTGAAATGATTATCTGACATCCTTTCAGGAATCTCAAGTCACCTCGACCAACCCCAACCGTGTCACTTTAGTCAGTGGCTCTATCAACGTCCCAGGAGGACCCCAAAGCCCTGATCAGGGCGGTCCTTACTTGGATAACAATGAGACTCCTGGCTGCGAGGATAACGATATCAGCTGCTATCCACTTAAATGGAAGACGATTTACGACATCTATGAAGCTGCCGGTGTCTCGTGGCAAGTGTGGCAAGACTCGGACAACTTTGATGACAACCCTTTGGCCTGGTTCGAGCAGTTCCAGAACGCTTCTTCCGACTCCCCTCTTTCCAAGAAGGGGTTGTCGTACCTCGGCCTTGACAGCTTCTATAAATCCGCCGCCAACGGAACTCTCCCAGAGGTCAGCTTCATCGTGGGGCCTGCTGAACTGTCCGAGCACCCTCCCTATATGCCCAAGGATGGTGCGTGGCTCCAGAAGCAGGTTGTCGATGCCGTGACCAGCAGCCCGAAGTACAATTCTACTTTGTTGATGATTAGCTACGACGAATCCGGTGGCTGGGGAGACCATGTTGTTCCTTTCCATTCTCCTAAAGGCACCGCTGGTGAATGGATGGAAGATCCCTACGGTCTCTTCGGTGATATCTACTCTGGGCCTGGCGTTCGTGTTCCCTTCTACATGGTCTCTCCTTGGACTCGTGGCGGTCGTGTCTTCACCGAGCGTGCGGATCACAACTCCCAGATTCTTTTCCTAGAGCAGTGGCTCGAGGCCCGCGGCTACAAGAACGTGCGGACACCCGAGATGGTCAATTGGCGTCGGCAGCACATGTCCAACCTCGTCAATGCCCTGGATCTGGATAACCCTGATCTCAGCTTGCCTACTATTCCCGAGGCTGAGACACCCGACACGGCTCTGGGAAAGTACACCGGCACATCGAACTGCGAGGCTAAGTATCCGACCCAACGGCCCACCGTGCCGTATGGAAACCAGAGCAACAAGACAAACACCTTGTTCTTCGAGGAGGGCTACAAGGAGGTCATCGGTTATCTTACTGAAGGCCGGTACTTGACTTTCGAGAGCTCCGGAAAGGCTCTTGCCAACGCTGGAAACGCCAGCAAGGTGAGCAGCACTACCGCTGTTGCAAACCACAGCGACAAGCACCAGCGCTGGGTGATTCACTACACCGCGGATGAGGAGAGCCAAATCTTCCAGGTATCCAGTGCTCTGGATGGTAAGTTCATTGGCGCTAAAGGATCTCTGGTCACTAGCCAAAGCACGGCGGCGAATATCAAGATTACCTTCCTTGGAAACAGCAAGGGTTATTCCCTGCAATATGAGAATGGATCCCCTGTCGGAACCCTCAAGAGCGGTTGCAAGATCTGGAGTGTGTCTTATAATTAAGTTCGAAAGGGAGTTGGATAAGCTCAATGATAGCATCTTTTGATGTGAATTCAGGTGGACTACCTAGGTATTTGTTCAAACAGTCACAAGTGATAGAGATGGGTGGCTGCGATATAAAGTGATAAATTTGGTTCATCAAGTTACATCTTAATAGCTTTTTCCATCCCGTATAGCTGCTGTGCCAATGGAACTATAGACTCCTCCAGGCTTTTCAGTTTCACGCCCAGGACTTTCTGCGCCTTCGAAGAGTCACAGGAGTAGTGCGTATCTGCAATGCGATCCCCTGGTTTGCCCACGGGTGCTCTGCTTTTCTCAGGGAGCTTGTCACGAATGATATCCGCGATCTCCTGCGTGTCATAAGATGACTGTGTCAGCAAGAATCGTTCATGGCCACTGGCGGAGAATTCAAGAGATTTCAAACTGGCCGTAGCCAGGTCTTCCGCATCGATCCAAACTACCACCAGGTTGTTAGTTTTGAATGTGGAGTGGTGCGAAACGTGCTTCATTTACCTGGAGCCTTGGTAGGAGGGACTTCACCATCATGTCCCGCATTCAGCACATCCCAGACAATTTGATTGCTGGCATTGAGTTGAGAAAGCGACGTGATAGGATGGATCATTTTTCCAAAAACCATTCCAGGGCATAGAGTGACCAACTGGTATTGAACTGCGTGATCGCGGACATAATCCCAGGCAGCACGCTCAGCTACCACCTTTGATGCGCGATACGCGATAGGCTAGACTCAATTAGCCCTGATTAAACATCGTGAAAGTGAAAACCCACAACAGCCGACGCTTTCACACCGTCTTCATATGTCAATGGGCACCAGTCTTCCTCCGAATAGACACGGCCAGGCTGAAGCCCAAGACTGGCATCGTAAACGCTCGCAAAGCTAGACATAACCACCACCCGTCGGATAGACGAGATCTGTGCGGCTACCTGACAAATGACCTGTGTGCCCTTGACCGCCGGAATCATTAGTTTTTTCTCAAACTCTCCAGGCTTTGCATCGTAATTGAAAGCCGAAGCCAAGTGCAAGACAGCCTGGCATTCCTGTAAAACGGGCACTAGGCCCTGGAGATCGGTCGGATCAGGCACAACAGCAAACTCAAGACGCGAGAGATTTTCCACACCCGCCGCATCAAGCGATTGACGCGTCGCTTCTCCTTTTTCTGCTGAGCGCGCAGTTGCTCTGACGCGATAGTCAGATTGCAGGAGGGTCGCGATGCAATGGGCGGCGATGAAGCCGTTTCCACCAGTCACGAGAACGAGGGATTTGAGGTCAATTGGCGCCATTTTTGAAGAACAGTTGATTGATTTAGAGGGGCAAAAAATCCTCATCAGAAGAGAGCCGCCCTTATATTAATCGAAGTTGGAGGGGAGCGTCGGACAGGAATCCGCCGCCGTCGGATAGATACCTTGTGTCAACTGGTAGTCTATCCACATGTGCACGCGCTGCCAGTAAATCGACTATAATCATTGAACGTCTACGATTTGCTATGTGAATAAGATGTAACATTAACTCACGTATGTGAAGCTTTACTCCACGAGATACCTAGTCCTTTTCAACATTTGCATTACGCGGATAGCTCATGTCATAAATCTCGACTTTGGTCGATCTGGACGTCAAATGTACAAAGATAGCAATAAAACTCAATATTCGCTCAAAACCTCACGTGTGCATGATATCCACAAAGATAAATTTCAAAATTTCAGTAAACATAACGGAAACTTTCATCGTCGACATCGTGCACATTTCCTTTACCGGCCTGTCGCGCTTCCATAGAGCTGCGGGCTGGGGTCCCGAGACGGTCGGCCCTGGAATTGCGGATCCCATACATTACGCGCAGGCCAGTAGAGACCAAAATTGCAGCAGCATTTACTGCTACCAGAGTAATCTTCGCCGGAATATATCTGTCAACAAGTTAGCACTGCGTTTTCGGTCATTTCCCGCATTGAACTGACCGAGGAGCATCTTTGGCTTGGAAAGTCTGCGGCCCGATAATATTGGCGACACTAAATGCCATGGAGACGATGGCTGCCCCAGAGACCTTCATTGTGTAGCCCTTGAAGTTGGCACCATTCCACGCGTAAATCAAAGCCAGAGGAGCGACCGTCTGATGGTGTCAGCAAGTTTAGTAAGAAAAGATAGAGTGTAGACTCACCGTATTGACCAGATAAATTCCGGCAAGGCAGCCCCCTTTGTTGGAAGCGGGAAGGAATGACATTAAACAGGATCCCAATAACGTAGGAATCAACAAAATATCGATAGCCAGCCACCTTGAGAATCCCTTGGCAATCGCATATGTAGAGATCATGGTGGACGCAATGCTTACCACACCGGAAGGCATGTTTAACAAAGCGCTCTCTTTGGAGTCATACCCGAAACCCTTGATAAGGATTGACGAGAATGTGGTGATCACACCACTGGGAATCGTAATAAGAATTGTCAGAAGCACCAGCATCCATGTCTGAAGATCGGCGAATGCTTCAAGAACAGATCGCCAACGGAAGACCTTCTCACCGACACCGGCTTGGTCCTGGCTCAATCGCTGGAAAATGCGCTGCTTTTCTTCCTCAGTGAGGAATTTGGCCTTTGCAGGTGTTTCGGGCAACACGAAAAGAACAAGTAGAGACACCGAAATATTGACTGCACCGATGACGACAAACATGATCCGCCATCCACCAAATGACAAGCCCGCTGGGGCGTGCTGAGCGGCAAAGGAGATCAAGCCACCAACAATCTGTCCGACTCCAAGGCCGCAGTACCAAAATCCATATCGCGGTGTCGACTCCGCACGAGTATACCACATGCTCGTATATAACGTCAATGAAGGTGCTGGTTTTTCAAGTCAGAATAAATGACCACGGAAGATGGATTGTGAATGCACACCGATAACCGCTTCCATCAAGCCAAGCAGAACGCGGAGCGCGAGAATACCGGCAAAATTCTTAGTCGCAGACGAGCAGCAAAGGATAATGCCCCAGCAAAAGACATTGGCTCCGAGAACCTTCGCAACTGGGAAACGTTGGAGAAGAGCACCTTGGGGGATTTCGGCAATAGCATAAGCAATGAAGAAAGCCGTTGCCAGCCATGAGAAGTCGTTCCCTTTCATCCCCAAATCATCCTGAATCCCCATGACATTTGCATACTAGTATGATTAGCCGCAGCTCACTATAACAGGTTTTAGAGGCTCACGTTTATAGCAATCTTGTCAATCATTTGCAAGAAATATGTCAGGAACATGATGGGCAAGATCTGCCAGTCGATCTTGCGAACGAGCTTCTTGTCGTCCATGGCAAGGGTACCCAAGGCAAAGTCCTCGGTGTCAATCTTCTCTGCAAAAACATTCTTTTTCTCCATCGCGGATAGAGTTTAGGATAATTCAGATGTTAGGAGGGATAGAGGGGATTCACCCTTGCATGATGATGAATACAGGCCTTTATGAGTCAGGTCAGGAACTTTGATATCAGCCACAGTCAGATAGCTCGCAACTCTTGCTCTGAGGTAACTTGTTTCCCCCGGACAATGATTGGTCTGGTCTAGGCGATTGGGGAGGCGAATCGCGGCGAGGAAAGATCGGCTGCGGAGATGGCACATGTAGCCGTCGCATAGATAGCGGATGCGCCGTCGCCTATCGATACCGTGGTTTGGGACAGTGGCCCCATCCGATGCGAAGGAACTTTGAGATATAGCTTCATGGGATTTAAGGTATATAATAAAGAAGAAGAAGAAACTCTTCGCAATGCAAAGTTCTAATTCTCAAATAAACATGCCATCACGTACCGACTCGCCGCTTCAGGTTGCCGTTATCGGCGCCGGCCTTGGTGGGTTAGCCGCTGCTGTCGCTTTGCGCCGCCAGGGACATGTTGTCACAGTCTATGAGCGATACAATTTTGCTGGAGAGGTCGGGGCATCTCTAAGTGCAGCTTCCAATGGGTCGCGTTTTCTCGAAGAATGGGGCGTGGACGTGAAAGCAGCGAAGCCTGTATGTCCACCATGTAGCTGATCGCTGCATTTCTAATGAGAAAGCAGGTAACCCTGAAGAAGTTGATCATGCACAACTGGTCTGATGGGGAGGTGCAGAGCACATACCCGCTGGGCGACTACAAATCCAAGTTTGGCACAGTATGGAAGTTCACTGGCATTAGCACTTCAAGTCTGACATTCGCAGGATTATAACAATTTCCATCGTATTGATATTCACAAAGAACTTATCAAGTCCGCATTTAAGGCACCCGGAGATGGCCCACAGTGTGAACTGAAGGTCAATCACAAAGCTGTTGAAGTTAATGCGGAGGAAGGGATCATTCGCTTTGAGAATAGGGCTGAAGCCACGGCCGACATGATTGTGGCCGCGGATGGTATCCGAGTAAGCCCATTCAGCAAATTGTCGTGTATCCTCAACTGACAGCGGAATCAGTCTCTCACACGGAAACTTATTGATATCAGCCCGGATTTTGAAATGTCTACATCATGCTGCTACCGATGTATCATCGGGGCAGACAAGCTCCGTGAACTCGGTCTGGAAGATTACATCTCCAATGAAGCGATCGAATACTGGGGAGGCTTCGGTATCAACAAGATTGTCATGTCACCCTGCAGCAACGGCGAAGTCGTGAGCTGCTACTGCTTCTATCCAGCATCAGTGAACAACCTCCGAGAAGACGGATGGAACATTGGAGCTACGCCGCAACAGCTGGTGGAAACCTTCCCTGATCTCGATCCCAGAATGAAAACACTGATGTTGAATGCGGAGGATATCAAGATGTGGCGCCGTAAGTCGAAACCGTCCGGTCCGGTCCTATCTGCCCCAGCTAATCATTGTATAAGTATACCGACACCAACCATATCCATACTGGGTAAAAGGCAAAGTCTGCCTGCTGGGTGATGCCGGTACGTAAAACCTGCGCCTTGTTGTTGCACCTACTAACAATAACAGCACACCCCATGATGCCCGACCAGTCCCAAGGATCGTGCATGGCATTCGAAGACGCTGGCGCTCTGGGGATTGTGTTTCACAAGAACTTCAGGAAAGACTATGGTGTCTCGGAGGGTCTGAGCTTGTATGAAAAATTGCGAAAGACGCGTGCGACGCGCGTCCAGGAGGCCAGTTTCCGGGCGCGCGAGAATCTCAGCGAGCGAATTGGGTGGAGTTCCTCCACAGACCAACAGGGCAAACTGACGATTGAAGAGGTCTGTGGATATAATATGAGGGATCACTTTTCAGAGCTGTTGGGAAAGGGGGAGTGAACAGACTGATGCTATAGGGCTGGAGTCGTGGCGCGGATCGAGCCGTATCCGCCTGGTTGGTATGTAAATAAGGTTGGTACTCGAGAATCAAGTCAATATATTGCCAAGTGTGTTTGGAGTAAATAAGTTGCTTAAAAAGCAGGTAGCTCTGAAGTGATAGAGATAAAGAAAAGGTGTCTTAACTAACAGGATTTGGCTAAGCCCGAAGGCTGACTGCAAATATATCTGAGCCAGTATCTAGGGTTCGTACCTAGCCTAGGCTGATTCCAAGGTGGGCGCTGCCTGATTGCGGTGGTTATTGAGGGTGCAAGACGTAGCACCAGAACCGCCCCATGGCCTCAGTGGTATCAGCTTCGCGGTAGAGGGGCACTCGGTACTAACATGTGGGGAGTTCCCATAACCACTGCCATCCTTGCAGTGTTGGAAATGTATTCGGTCGCGCTTACACCGAATGATATTTGACGCCTAATTCGACGTCTGCTCTACCCCAGATCCTGTGTCTCACTCCATTTGTCCCCACTCATGGATGAAGCTATACAAATCATACATTTTCAATTCATTTAAATGAACACTACCCCTGGGAACTGACTATACCGTACAGAAGCCCAGTTCAGATCTCCCCCTTCTGCTTCGTTCCACACCGTCTCCAGTAATTGCCTTGCATACTTGATATGACTGAAACCCAGAGTATTTTCCATTACCATCAGACGCTCCTTCACCATCATGCGTCGCTCTATGCTCACACTACTAGATCCAGCAATTACCAGCGGGAAAAGAAGACAGCCCTCTACCCGACTCGCGTATGGAATCTCCTGCACGGCATCTAGGATCGTCACGATGGCTCGTTCCACAAAGTCATGCTGTGGGTCATAACCCTCCACCACCTGATGCAGGCGCAATCGAATAGCCCACTCAAATGCAGTAGTAGCACGCTCGGTGTCTGACTCCTGCTCCACAACATGATCTTGATCCGCCCTCCATTCGTTAATTCGATTTTCCAAATGGGTTGCAGCTGCTCGGAAGCCTATCTCGGATAACTCATCCACTCGCTTACTCCGATGGTTCGCCAATACGTTGACCATCCCCAGATAATCGAACAGTGCCGGAGAGATCCCGTATATTGCATCGGTGGACTGGCTGCGCTTGAGCTCTGGTACACTATTTCGCCGCAGAGATGTAGTCAACTCCGTCATACTGTCGCCATTGTGCAAAAGAGGTGCTTTACACCTGGAGATAGTAGACATCGAGTCCAAGTAGTGAAATAGACTGATACAGAATGTCCATTCATCAGTTGAGACGAGATTTTGAAACGCAGGCGACTTTAGAATTGCACTGGCAGCCTTGAGATGCCATTTCCATACGCGCGAGTTGCCATCAAACAGCTCAGTCAGACACAGTAGAAGCACCGTAGCACAGGCCTCAAAAATATACTGGCGATCCGACCGACCCAGGAGAGTGTTCACTTGGGTCAATGCTATAGATGTGTCAGTCCGGGTTTAACTCAAAAGTGAAGCGAGAGTAGGACCTTTGCCTTGCCGCCTCAAAGCGCATCTCCAGATACTCGGGTAGACTCGTCTCCAATGACAGCCACTCAGACTCAGGATTACACTGGTCACCGTATCCGACGTTGCCGCCAGCGGCAACAGCGTTACTAGGAAAGGGTTCCGATCGGAATCATGGGACCGAGAGAGGGCCCGAGCCACGACATGAATATAGTGGTTGAATAGCGAGCGATCTTCTTCACTTCGCAGATATGGATTTGCAGACAGCGGTGACCGATCAATTGCAAGAACCGCGTTCCGTTCCGGTATCGGATGTGGAAAGAGGGAGGCGATAAACTCCTCATCATCGAGCGCGGTCGAATCAAAGGCTAGCGGATCGCCGTCGGAAGCCTCGTTCGGATCCGCTATGGGCGATACGATGACATGAGAATCCGGGGAAGTGACATCGTAGTTCTCTGTCTGATCTGTAAATTCTGTGTGATCTGTATCGTCAATAGCCACAGGCCACTGGCAAGGCGTATTCAAACGACGACAATCGCTGCATCTCGGACGATTCTCATCGCACTTCTTCTTCCTGCTCGGATCAGCATCATGAAATCGACTCCACGGTAGCCGATTTACCTCGTTTTGCAGGACAAACAGCCGCCTCGGGAGCGCGAAGCCCTCGGCCGACGTATCGCCACGACCGGATCCTCCTTATCGCACGGACTGCGTGGTTTGCAAAGATGACCAAGGCCTGCAGTCAACATGTCAGCTCATAATTCGACCGATATCAGGGCATCCGTACGCTTGCATCGTGAACACGGGGAGCCACCGTCGCATCGTTGTTTCTGGATTGATTAGCTGTGTATGATAGTGGAGTCGCGATACTAACGATGCGCGAACAGCGAGCACAGACTCGGCCGGGGGAGCTCATTGCAGATAGCAACGCAGTAGCGCAAAGAAGAAGGACAGAAGCGACGGGGCTTGGTTTTCTCCAATTCCCCTCTCGGACACTTCCGATCAGACGGTGATAAGAAGATAAGTTATATTTTTGCCCCAAGTTGGTTAGTTCTGTTACCTGCTGTCATCCATGTCATCAAGTGCGGGGTTACTAGATTACGTGAATATAATAGACTAAGGTAGCCTAGGGTAAAGTATTGGATTTAATAAAGTCTGCCAGAGTAATTGTGTTCCCCGGATTTCGGGATTTGTGTTGATCTGCGGTGCAAAGGTCCTCAGTTGCTGCAGGGTCCTCATTTCATTTTGCTAACTAGTTATAACTAGTTAGCGGCCTCGGCCTAATTCCATTTCCATTTCCGCTTTCCAGTTTTCCACTTTCTCACTCCTTAATTCGACCTGGCCATTTCTCCTCAAGCCAGTATATTGGACAGAACCCCGCCCTTGCAGCCCTCGGAAGCAAACTTGCTTCTCAATGAAAGATCGCCAGTGCGATTACTTCTTCTCAGAGCCAGTTGAGCCCGAAGATCCGGAGCCCGAGGACCCGGGGGAAGGAGGAGAGTAGGTGGACTCGCCCTGGCCGTTGTTGTGGTAGGTGCTGCCATCGGAATTGGAGTAATAGAACGAGCCATCCCTATTCAGGCGCTCATGGTCAGTATGTCTTCCCGTCAGATCATGTATGAAACTGACTGGTTCGAGTAGTGGTACGAGTTCTGGTTCGGGGCATCGCTTCCATAGTCGCGAGTGCAGTAGTGGTTGCCCTGATTGAGCGTGAGCCTGCCTCTAGTCACTAAAGAGATGATACTCACCTGGCTGTTGGTGCCAGAACCCAGGTAAGTGTAACTCTTTCCGTGATTATCGGTCGGCATGGTGAGTTGAAAAAGGTTGTAACTTGATCGATGATGAAAGTCTTGGGTAGTGAGGGACGGAGGTAAAGTGATGGAAGAGGTTTGGGGAAGGGAAATTTGGTGGAAGTGAAATGAATATCAAAACTGATCACATTGTATTCTAGGTATCTATGGAGACTTCCGCTAACATTCAAACGCCATTAACTTTTCAATTCACTCGTTCACGAGAACATAACGGAAACGAGCAGATCCAGCATCCATGTCCTTAATGGCCTGGTTGGCCTCCTTCATGGGACGCTCCTCAATCCACGGGTGCACCTTCTTATCGACAGCGAGTTGCAGCATCTCACGGATCTCATCGGGGCTGCCGATGAGGGATCCACCCAACTTGATGCCCTTCATGATCAGAGCCATGGCGGGGATTTCCAAAGCACCGTCCTCGGGGGCACCCAGCTGGACGAGGGTTCCACGGAACTTGAGCAGCTGGCTGTACTGAACAATGGGCATCTTCGATGAAGATACAGTGGAGATGATGAGGTCCAGAGACTTCGCGTGCTTGGTAGCCCAGTCCTTGTCCTCACCAGTCGCAATGTACTCATCCGCGCCGAGCTTCAGCGCATCCTCTTTCTTGTCGCTCTTGCGGGAGATGGCGACGACGCGGTCAGCACCGAGTGCCTTGGCGAAGAGAACACCGAAGTGACCAAGGCCACCTACACCGATGATACCGACGGACTTTCCCGGTCCACAGCCGTGCTGCTTGAGGGGAGAGTAGGTGGTGATACCACCGCAGAGCATAGGAGCAGCCTCGGCGGAGGTAAGGGCGTCGGGGATCTTGA
The DNA here is from genome assembly GCA_018410145.1 of Penicillium corylophilum. Classification (NCBI taxonomy): domain Eukaryota; kingdom Fungi; phylum Ascomycota; class Eurotiomycetes; order Eurotiales; family Aspergillaceae; genus Penicillium; species Penicillium corylophilum. The sequence goes on along the minus strand of JAGUQL010000017.1, from coordinate 338,949 downwards.
GGACAAAGGTAGAGGGAGAACGGTTGTACAGCGAGTATCCGCCATACGAGTTGCCACCGTTGGCATAGGTGCCGTTATATGTGCCGACATGGTGGTTACAGTGCTGCTGGAGGTTGCTAGCGCACGCCTCGCAGTCACCGTCCTTGTTCAGGCAGGCACCGCTTTGCGCACCGACACCGACGCGGTCACCAACCTTGATGTCGCCAACAGCCTGGGAGCCGACGCGCACGGCAGTACCGACGATCTCGTGTCCGACACAGCAGGGGTATTGAGTGGGGCCCTAATTCAATCCATCTGTCAGGTTATCGACTCTCACGGTAATTGCAAGACTAATCCACATACCCATCCGCTGCGCAGCGTGTGCATGTCAGAGCCACAGATACCGCAGTGGGTGACCTTGATGTCGATATCGGTCTCCTCCCACGGTTTGGGCTCGAACTCTTGCCAGACCATCTTGCCCTCAGCAGCCTCGGGGCCCAGGGCCATCCAGCCCTCAAACTTGTACGATTCGGATGATCCCATTGTGACTGATTGTGTTCAATATGATGTGAATTGGTTGTATTCTGCTGCCCTTCGAAGATTCACCCTGCTCTTTATACACACTCCTATGATATCTGATATCATGATCCATCCCCTCCCGGCCGAGCAGATCCTGGAAATCTCTCGCAACCTCCCGATTTGGTCACTGAAACAGCTTTTTCAGCGATTTCAGGTCCACTTGATCCACAATGTGGGAATGTCATCACGGCCTTAATGGTTTATTATTTCCGTTCCGGGAGCATGGTCAGTTGCTCGGATGGCGCGGGTGGCATACATCAGGGGAATATTGAACTATGCGGTCAGCCAAAATGGCAGGTCGCCCAATCATGCTGTTCCCTCTCCTGCCGATTCCAAGCATCAGGATTTTTAAAGTTCTGCCTGACATCCTTGAATCTTGGTTTCGACCGATGATAACAATCCTTATCGCCAGGCCGCATCATTCATCTTCCGAATTTCCGAATATGTTACTCGGCGCTTCTTCTCGGTGTGGGTTCGATCGGCTAGTCAATCGACCCGTTGCCGTGGATAAATTAAGCAAGCGGGCTGATTTTATCTCCGGAAGGAGCCTGGAAACCGGTTATAAAGTCTGCATGCCAGGGTGCCGAAGCGTTAATTGCCGTAATTCCGCAGCCGCCACTTTAAGTGGCCCAAGACTTCTTTCACCGCAACTACGAGGGTAGCGGGGCAATATGTGATGGGGTGACACTTTCTTGTCTTATCAGTGATTCGTATCCTGTCTCAGGTCTGTTGATGATCAATCCCAAACATCACTAACCGGAACCTTATGGTTCTGTTCCGTATAGAATACCGGCTCCGTCCAGCATAGTGATACCCAAAGCCTTCAGCTCGAATCGGGCAATTCAAATGTGGAGCACTCATGCGACCCTTTTGACGGCTCCCAACTTGAAGCGTGAAGCGTGATTGAGCTCCACTTGTTCCACAATGCGGTTTCCCACAAAAGTCTCAAAGGAGTAAAGAGTAAATAGCGGAGATATAGATATGTTCTGTCCCCTGAAGGACGAATATGTAGCAGAACAAAGTCAGAACACGAAATCAGAACATACTATGACTATCAGAAGTTGTGACTTCCAGGGTTTCTCCTAGGGAATGGTCTCCCTACACATGTAGGCAGGTTCTCAATGTCTGCCTAGAATACTGCCCTGTATATCGCCAGAACAGATGCAGGCTTTCTCGCAGACCAGACCAGCTCATGCTTTTTTGCTTCATCGAATTGTCCATGATATCATTATGGGAGTGTAAGTGTGACTTTGAGCCGCATGATGCAGAAAACTCAAAGAGCCGGGAAGATCCACGGCGTATTTGATGGGACCCCACAAGGCTACATTTATGCTCCAGTGCATGTTTCTTGGCGTCTATCATAAAAGTCTCCCAAGGTTTGGCACGGTATACGGGATATCGATAAGATCTATCCATGCCCCTCCCCGCGCAGAAAGTCCCCGGATCCATGTGTCCGTCCATATTTCAGGAGATTCCACCTCACGCCCATTACTTCGCACCTAAACATTAACGATAAAATCAAAGTATCCAATTAGGTTTCTTTTCTGGAATCTTGAATATCAGACGACATGAAATGAGGTATTATCTGGAAGCCACAGGCAGGGACATGGGAAGCCCCAGCGGTTGTACCGGAGACCTATTTTAGCAGGGAAGACAGGTACAAGATCTAGCGATATTGTCAACGACGAATTACGAACCGAATAAATTCGATCAGCAAACCCTTATGTGCTTTGCTTTGCCAATTCCTTATCTCGGCAAATCTAGCCGGTGTGGACCTGGATGATGCAATCGGGGGCTTTGATGGCGATTCGCTTTTAGACAGCTTCACACACTCAATTCGAAGATTTCCATTACTGGAGGCGACTTCTTTAGAACTAATATTCAATATTCTCGGAGTTTTGGTGTATTAATATATTCATTTCTGGTATTTTACCCAAAACCCACTTGCCAAAACAGTTGTCCCCATGCGAACGATTATGCTTCAACTCGTGTGGGGTGGACCCGCCCATGGCGTGCTTTGGGATCTCGATGATCACACGCCAACCGGGGATTATTGGCGACACAGACCAGCTACTATCGAAAACTTCCGACCATCCGGGAAGAAATAACGCTATGGCTTGTCAGATTACCCCAGTCGAAGGCCATCGGAGAATCGTTCAGAAGGCCTAGTCCACTTCAAATGGGGCCCGGACCCTTCTCTTTAGCATTATTTTCTTTTCTCCCTCTTAACAATGTTCTGAGATTATCTGAGATTTAAAAATGGTATCAAACATCAAGTACGGCACCGGCGATGCGCCTGGTGATGCGCCCGAACTCGACCGCGCAAAGCCCCAGTCTATTGTTAACGCGCACGCGACACACGATGAAGAGAGCCCGTTACTATCGCGACCGGACTCGACAGAGCCGACGACAAAGGCGTGGAAAGGCGTGGCAACAATTGTCGCGGTGCTTCTTCTCGGTATCGTGACAGCCTTGGAAGATTGAATGTTCACTTTTGGTTAACAACGCATAGGCGAGTTTATCTCCAATGCGGATGCGACGCTGGTCTTGGCCGCTGCTGGCCACATTTCATCCCAGTTCAATCGACTGCGTGATGCAAGCTGGCTTTCTACGGGATATACTATAGGTCTTTGTGCCGCACAGCCCATGGTCGGTAACATCCTCAGAAATTGGGATTAACACTGACGGGTTTAGTACGGCAAATTGAGCGATATCTACGGTCGGAAGCCATTATTGCTAGTGGCCTACTTTCTATTCGCCCTTGGGACCATCATCAGGTGAATTTGAGAGCAGACTGGATCGAATACTGTCTCTAATGATCTCTAGTGGCATTGGACACAATATGTGGGTGGTTATTCTTGGACGCGCCATCTGCGGAATGGGCGGTGGTGGGATTATGACCATTAGTTCGATTATTATCACAGGTGAGGATTCACCTAAATCTAAACTTGTCTACATGCTTACAGTTTCCAGATATTGTTCCTCGACGTGAAGTGGCCACTTGGAGAGCCTACGTCAATGTTGCGATGACACTCGGCCGCAGTCTCGGTGGCCCGCTGGGAGGATGGCTCAGCGATACGATCGGATGGCGATGGTGAGTCAAACGGGAAATTTTCAAAAACAATTTCTAATCAAATCTAGGCTTTTTTTGCTCCAAGCTCCCGTCGTTGCCATTGCTGCTCTGCTCGTAGTTTCCAAACTTCCGGCAACTGAGTCTTCCTCTTCAAATGCCACCAAAGACGGCAAAGCCTCTCGTCTTAAGCGAATTGATTTCCTCGGAACTGCTCTTCTTGGCACCTCGGTCATGTCTGTGACGGTTTTATTAGACCAAGGCGGAAAATCGTTCCCCTGGCGCTCGTGGATCACAGTATTCATGGCCGGCGGTGGTCTATTACTGCTTCTCACATTCGTACTGGTTGAAGCATACGTCGCCAAGGACCCCATCCTCCCTCTTCGGATCTTGCGTCGGCCGAACGTCGCTATCAGCTACCTCATTTCATCCCTGCAGACCACAGCACAGCTAGGTTTGATGTTCTCGGTTCCACTGTACTTCCAAGTCACTCAGCGTGCATCGAACACGGAAGCCGGTTTCCATCTGATCCCCGCAGTTGTCGGTAATACACTAGGCGGTCTACTCGCAGGAAGGTTTATTCGACGCACCGGACGCTTCAAGGTCCTGCTCGTCCTTGCTGGACTAGTTGCCTCAATAGCATATACGCTTCTCTATCTGCGATGGAACGGAAACACTGGATTTTGGGAGTCTCTGTTCATCCTCCCAGGGGGGTTGGGAACTGGCATTGCGTCAGCTTCCGCATTCATTGCTATGACAGCCATGCTGCCGGCGGAGGAGGTGGCTATGGCGACTGCTGGGTACATGCTATTGATGAGCTTTGCCATGACAGCTGGTGTCACGATTTCGAATACCGTTCTAGGGACGGAGTTCCAGCGTCAGCTTCGACAAAACCTGCATGGTCCAGGATCTGAGAAGGTGAGTCTTATTATACCGAACCTGCTAAATATTTAAACTAAGTTTTGAATAGGTAATCAAACGTGCAATGGCGGATACCGGCTACATTGCGCACCTTACAGGCCACATTCGTGAGATTGTGGTCCACTGCTACCTTCTGGGATTGAAGCACACCTATGGTAAGTCACTTTGCCACATTATGACGATCAATTCTAACGTCCATTAGTGGTGTCACTTGGTTGCTCTTTGACTGCTGCATTTTTGGGTCTTTTCATTCGTCATCACCAGATTTAGAGGACCAACACTGGCCAGTCATATTTCGCTTCTCTTGTGCATATCCTTTTAGACCTCCATATCCCAGACAAAGAACCAATTTGATACCACATACGCTGTTCTACAATGTCGGAAATTGAATCAAGGAATGCAATTGAACTAGATGCTCCCGGTAAACATCTACGTCGGCAACAAATATCCCAGAATCGAAAAACACCCTTTGAACTTCAAGAGATCAAGCCCTGCAATACAGATAAGAGCTATCTGCGCTGTAGCAACTTACGAACGAGAAATTCATTCATAACAGCGCAGCCCCGGTCTTAGACTATCTCCAGGTATCACTCGCCGTCACGGCCGTGGTGCTGCAGGCAGCCGGCACGGTGTAAGAGCGGTTGGGATCACTTTCCCACTCAATGGTCCCATCACTCTCCTTTCGGATATACTTGTACTCAAAGACTGTTCCAGCTGCAATGTCAACTGTAACAAACCAGAGAGGATGGGAGCTGGTATAGTCAGTTGCGCTCAAGGCAACCGCATCACTGGTATCCCAGTCACCCAGGGCATCGATGGAGCCCGCTATGTAGACGTTTTCACCATATACAGTAGTGGCGAGGAGGTCGAAGGTCACTGCTACAGCTGTTGGGGTAGTGCACGAAGTGCTTGTCGTGCTGGTGGAAGTTGTGGTGGTTGTGGTGGTAGTTCCACCCGTGGCAGTGGTCGTTCCAGATACGCTGGTCAGAGTAGTCGGCCAGGCTGTGTCGGTTGCAGTGCTGTATGTTCCAGTAGCGGAGGTAGAGCTGCAAGTGGCTGGAACGCTACTGGCAGATGTCTCCCCCCAAGCAGCCGGGACAACCGAGTTGCGACGCATGTTGGCTGTCAGCAAAGCGGCATACGACCAGGTCAGATCACGCGCTGATAGCGGTGTTCCATCGGACTTGGAGAATTGTTCATTCATGGAGCCGTTGGTCATGGCGTACTCTTCCTATATGAAAGTCAGAAATTTTGGCCGGCTTTGATAGGAGAATTTGACTGACCACAATGCTCATATAGCCATCCGCATATGTCTTGACCGCGCTTACAATGCTCGAGTAGGTTGCGCTTGATGAGGAGTAGGTGCCAGTTGCAGCTGAGCTGTACAAATCTTCGAAGAAGGCCAACGAGACGCTGCTGATAGTAAGAGAGCCGATTTTATCCCACTGGTATAGAGCATCGTAAAGAAGCTCGGCTGCCGCCATGGTACACAGATACCAAGGGTTGCCGTTGTAGTAAGAATCCTCTGGGTAACGACCAACCGCCACAGCAGTGCCTTCGGCGATATCCGAATTGATAGTGTAGATCGAGCGGAAAGAATCAGTCACAACCTTGTGGTTAGCCAAGGCCCGAGCCGAGCAAGGCTGAAAAGTCGTGTCATCACAGTCGGCTTCCGGGTCGAAGGTGTGAATGCTGCCAAGGAGCGTGTTGGCATCCTTGCCTGTGCGGCTACTGCCAAAGTTTGCCAGGGTGTAGGATCCGGTCCAGAAGGACTGCAGGAAGCACAGCACCTGGGGAGCCTGGGAGTCGCAGTAGGAGCAGGAGGAGCCAACTTGGGAGGCGAATTTGCTCCCCTCTACCAAAGCACGGTGTTGCACTGCAATTGTGAAAAAGGACGAGCCACTGACTTCTTCCCAAAGGTCTGTTGGTCTTGTCAGTAGATAATATCATTGGCAGGAGGAGGAGTGGTTCTCACCATAGCCAGTGCTGTTCCAGTACTGTGCCACGTAGGACAAATCGTTGCGAACGATTGGCCAGACAATGTCCGTTGCTTGAGTGGTATATCCGTTGTCCTGTGTAGATCACGTTAGTACTGTCGCATCTGAAAATCTGGGAAACATACAATCAACCACTGTCCGAATGCAATCAGCGCAGTAGCTCGGAGAGCGGGCCCATCACGCTGAGGACGTCCCCAAGAGCCAGTGTACGCGGTCTCATCAACGTAAAACTTGGGTTCACCAAGACCACCAGTAGAAAGAGTGCCGGATGGATTGGAGACCGTCTGCAGGTAGGCCTGGGCACTGATATATTCCTCAATGACATCGAGCAAATCAGTATCGCCATTCTTGAACAGATCGACCACGACTTTCAAGGTTAAAGCCGCGTCTCGAGTCCAAGTATAGTAGTCTATATCTGTTATTCCGAGGTCAAGTTCTTTGCTGAATCGATGCACTTACAATCAGGGCTGTCGGTGCTGGGACTGGCAATCACAATGCCGGGATCTGCACTAGTAGCATACACACCACTTGACCCAATATTATCGAGAATTCCCTGTCGCGCAACATTATTCTCTGATGCGAGCCAAGTATCCAAACTAGTAGTAGCTCGAGCCGCCAACATAGATGCAGCCAATACGGCCTGGCCGAGAGTCAATGCGCACAGCGCAGTCCAAATGGGAGCCATGATCATGATTCGGAGTGATGACTTTCCTGCTATGGACTCCTCTCTCCTTTTATGTCCAGGCCACGTTGCGGATTCTCGCTTCGGTTGGATTGTAAATTATCATCCAAAGGGTTGCGTGTTGCAAGGGCTGGGCGTCCAGGATGCGGGGATGGAAATGCACCAAAGCGGATATCCACGGGACCGGCATGAACTAGTTGATTAGTTCACTAGCCCAGGTGAGGTCTGCACAGACAAAGCTTGGACTAGGTTCTGCATCTAATTCATCGAGGTTTTCCGATCGTGATCATCCTCCACCATGCATTCTTGTGCATCTCACCCAGGTGACTCATCTAATACGTTTTCACTGCGATAATGCGATAGACTACGATGATTTCCTCTCAAGGAGAGCTGTTTTCTTCTATTCTCAGGGCTCGGTGTATTCACAGGCTAAATTCGCTCCGGGCCCCGCAGATTCTCCGCCCCCTGTCATCTCATCTCGCACCGGCCCGTTCGATCACCAATCATCTCTCCTAACGAGCCCCGTCCCTGGCAGGTTCGACCTCGCGTAAGAAAGAGGCGTTTTGGCAGATGTTCCTGCATGTGAACCTGACAGGCTTGCGTTCTCTGCAAAAAAAATATCCGGCGTTCTGCAACGCCAATGCGGAGCCGTGCAGAACCAAATCGCCACAGGGGCCACGGAGGATCTACTTATTAGAGATTGGCGTCGCTCACTAGCGTCGACCCCGAGGGACTCTAATTACAAACTTTGTGTACTTCCTTGCTTTCTTGAGAGGCATGCACACCGTATGACTCGGGCTATACCATAAAGTGCGGCATGTCAACAGTATGAATTAGCGCTTGTCTAGGGTGTGAAACAGCTAGACCGTTAAGGCCGACCGACCGAAATTATTGGCTCTTTACTCCGGTGGGAGGTTCGCTTAGACGCAAACCACATACCGACGACCGAAAGCCGCCATTACATCAAGATCACGGGGCAGGACATCGAAGTCCTACTGGGTCCTACAGCGCAATCGAGTATAAACGGGGCAACGACGTGGACTCCTGGCCCACTTCTGCATCAGACCATCACCCATTCGAGCTCTAGGGAAAGGCCTCCCTTCCAACATTGACCATGAACCGGCTTCTATCTGTGGCACTATGCTTCGCGTGTGCGGTTGTGGGCCTTACCCCCGCTGAATGGCGCAGCCAGTCCATCTATTTTCTTCTGACGGACCGTTTTGGCCGTGAGGACAACTCAACCACCGCTTCGTGTGACGTTAGTGATCGAGTAAGGACGAACAGCTCCCATACCAGGAATTTAATCTAATAGTGCTAGATTTATTGCGGGGGAAGTTGGCAAGGAATCATCAATCATGTACGCCTCATATATATCACAGTGTGGCCCGTGCTAAAGTCAACAGCTTGATTACATTCAAGGAATGGGATTCACTGCAATCTGGATTACACCAGTTACCGAGCAATTGCCAGAAGACACTGGTGATGGAGAAGCCTATCATGGATACTGGCAGCAGGAGATGTAAGCAATCAAACTGTGCCCTTATCAGGCTGGAGCTGACTCGACTAGATACAATGTGAATGTCAATTACGGCACTGCGGATGACCTCCTCGCTCTTTCAGTGGCTCTGCATGATCGTGATATGTATCTTATGGTGGATGTTGTGGCCAATCACATGGTAATTTCCCAGCTTGCCAGCGGTTATCAAGGCTAACTCAGATCACAGGGATACAATGGAGCAGGAAATACTGTTGACTATAGTGTCTTTAACCCCTTTGACTCTTCGTCATATTTCCACTCGTACTGTCTTATCAGCAACTACGACAATCAAACTAATGTTGAGGATTGCTGGCTCGGTGATACTACAGTATCCCTGCCAGATCTCAATACGGAGTTGACCTCTGTCCAGACAATCTGGTATGATTGGGTTGCAGATTTGGTCACGAATTATTCCAGTGAGCTTGCCACCGAACCAACTAAGGATGCTGCTGACAACCTCTAAGTCGACGGGTTACGTATTGACACCGTGAAACATGTTCAAGAGTCCTTCTGGCCCGACTACAATGATGCTGCAGGTGTCTACTGTGTCGGAGAAGTCTTTGACGGGGATCCAGCATACACATGTCCTTATCAGAACTATCTCGACGGTGTTTTGAATTACCCAATGTAAGCTGTTACTAATGGCCGTGGTCCTTGATACGTGACTAACAAACCAGCTACTATCAACTGCTCTATGCTTTCGAGTCTTCCAGTGGAAGCATCAGCGACCTGTACAACATGATTGACTCTGTAGCTGCAGACTGTGCTGACCCAACTCTGCTGGGGAGCTTCATCGAAAACCATGACAATCCACGATTCGCATAGTATGTCAAAATTTTATGCTTTGTTGTTCCATCCCAAGCTAACGGCTTAGTTACACGGACGACTATTCTCAAGCAAAGAACGCCATATCCTTTGTGTTCTTCTCGGATGGGATTCCCATCATCTATGCTGGACAAGAGCAACACTACAGTGGAGGCAGTGATCCCTACAACCGCGAAGCCACTTGGCTGTCTGGTTATTCAACTACAGCCGAGCTATACGAGTACATTGCCACCACAAACCAAATTCGCAGTCTTGCAATATCTCTGGACTCTTCCTATGTCACGTCTCAGGTATGTGTCATGATAGCTCTAGCCCCGAAGCGGAATCTAATCCTTGACAGAATGATCCTTTCTACACTGACAGTCATACATTGGCCATGAAGAAAGGTTCAAGCGGCTTGCAAGTCATTACAGTTCTTTCAAACTATGGCTCTTCCGGAAGCTCGTATACTCTGACTCTGAGTGGTACCGGATACTCCTCGGGAACAGAGCTGATGGAAATGTACACATGTACCTCTGTGACAGTAGACTCAAGCGGCGACATTGCAGTTCCCATGGCATCGGGCCTGCCTCGGGTATATATGCTAGCATCTTCTGCCGCTGACAGTGGACCGTGTGCATCCAGTTCAACGACCAGTACCACATCCACATCCACGTCCACAACCACAACTAGTTCGTCAACTAGTTCGTCAACTTCAACAAGCACCTGCACACAAGCCACTGCTTTGCCGGTACTTTTCAAAGAGATTGTGACTACCGTCGAGGGGGAAAACATCTATATATCAGGCTCAATCAGTGAACTAGGTGATTGGGATACCGATGACGCGGTCGCTCTCTCTGCGGACGAGTACACATCTTCTGACAATCTATGGTACGTTGAGGTCACTATCCCGGCTGGAACCTCTTTCGAATACAAGTTCATCGACAAAGACGGATCCTCGATCACATGGGAGAGTGACCCGAACCGTTCTTATACAGTGCCAACAGGCTGTTCCGGAACTACCGCAACTATTACCGCAACATGGAGATAACTATGTGTTGTGAATCGAATTAGCATTATCAATCCCTCGTGCGATCATTCCTCGTATAATTATAGACAGATAGGTAGTATAAACATCTAGCACTTTCGTGCTCGGTCTCGTCGGCCACTATATACGCAAAGCCTCAATATTGTCCATCATAAAGTCACAAACGGGTTGACGGAAATCATCAGCGAGCAATGCGCCATGGTCAAGGAAAAATTGCATCAAACTGTGATTCCCGCTCCACTGCGGCCATTCCATGAATTTCGCTCGAGAGTTGGGGTCCTGATCGTGAACAAATGAGAGGTAGTATGAATGGAAAGATCGAGATGCGTAGTTTGGCAAGATCCCGTAGAAGACTTGCAGCACGTCGGACCCATGGAAAGTCCCAAGGATAGGAGTTCCGTAGTCATAGGATGAGAGGTATGACCAAAAGGGAATATTGGGTTTTGCCTTCTTGGCGAGTGTCAGGAATACGCGTCGGGTTATGGTGAATGATATGTCGCCGAGTATTGCTGCAATGCGCTTGTACTGGGGGTACCAGTTGTTAAAGCCACCGGTTCGGAAAGGCGAGCCGTACACCGACGTATCAGGATATTTGGACACGAGCTCCTCCAATTGGGCCCGAGTGGCATCGAAGAAGAAAATATTTTGCAAATAGTCTACAACTTCTTCCGTAGTTGTGATGTTAACTTGGGCCAGAGAGAAGATAGTGCCTTCGTCTTCCTGATCGCCGATAATAAATGGTACATCGGCGTATTTGCCTTCTTCGACCAGTTTTTCTGGCGATTCCGTCAAGACCCTGCCGTCCGGTCGAGGCAGATATGGCAATGAAACTGAGTTGTATGAGACGTCATTGGGGAAGGAGTTGGCTGCATTCAGGAATCTCATATAATCCAAGTCGCGCAGACACGCCAGCGCGTCATCGGAATCGTCGCAACCAGCATGTTTCACCACATGGTCGAAGACAGCTTGTCCCTTAGGGCAGTCAACTGGATCAGCAGGAGTGATACTGCCAGAGTTCATGATGCCGCCACGGAAAAGTGGCGAACCCTTATAGGTATGGTCGCCGTCGTATAGGGCGAGCTGATTAAAAACGGAGATGGCACCGGCTGATTCACCCCAAATAGTCACCTTGGATGGATCTCCCCCGAAGGCTTCAATGTTATCTGCAACCCATTCGAGAGCCAGTCGTTGGTCTAGCAGACCCAGGTTGGCAGACCCGTCTTTCAGGATCTCTGAGCCAGGCATGAAACCGAAGGCTCCCAGGCGATAGTTCATGGCCACGAAGATAACAGGCATTTTGAGATTCACAGAGGCCGTGACAAAGCTTGTGCCGTCGTACATAGCGGTAGAACCAGTCTCGAAGCCACCGCCATAGATCCAGACCAACACGGGCAGTTTCGCACCAGCCTTGGTCCCGGTCGGACGACGGATATCGAGAGTCAAACAATCCTCCCCAATATTTGCGATGGTCTGAAAGATTGGAATGTTGGATATTTTTGCGATCACCGATGTGGGAAAATTGCTGGTGTCGGTGTTCATAGAGAATTGAGGACATGATCTAGCTTCAAAAGTGGCTTGTATAGCACCCAAAGAGCTCTGTATCGGCTTTGGAGGCTTAAGTCGAAGAGGACCCGTCGGGGGCTGTGCGAAGGGGATGCCGTTAAACTCATCGATCTTATTCAACCCCGACGAACCAAGAATGGTCGCCTGGGGGTAAGAGATTGTGACTGTAGGGTCACCACCTTTCTTAGCTGGTACAGCTAGAACTGCAGGTAATACAAAAAATAAGAAAAAAAGCAGCATGTTGACTTGCTGTCACAAAGTGAGCCTCAGAGACTTGAAGTTCCCTTGCGCGCCTCCCAAGGGGGGCGAAGGGGTATTATAAACACCCCCACATCTCCAGCCGCCTCAAGGATTGAGGCATCCACAGCCTTTCATGAAGATCCCTAGTGGAATGAACATGCGGCGTCTCCAGTGGAGACTATTCAACGAGTCATCGTACTCGTCTCTAAGATAATCCCCTGGCAGAGCTGCAGAGACCTCGGGAAATCGCTTGAGCAGCCTCTTAGATTCCCGATTTGAAGGGTCATGCGGTATGGACCATCACCAACCTGCATAAACACGGGAGATTTTCCCCCCTCATGATGATCCAACGATCCAAGAAATATCTAATCGAACACTAGAAAATCCATAACTCGAAGAAGCTCGGTCTGCACTTATATGCGTGGCTAGCGATTTTACCACCAAGTTGAGATGAATCTCATCGCGCTCGGTTGAAGGGCCGGAATCAAGGGAGAGCATTTTAGCGCGTGGTTGGAATGCATAATGGACAGAGCTCAACAAATCCTGCGGACCCTTCACAATGATCCTTCCCTTTCTGGGGTCACCCCGTAGAGCTGTCGATCGCGCTGAACACAAAGTGGATGCAATCTGACCCTTCTTTATCGTCTCACTTTGCTGATTCTAGGGCTTCTTCGCGGGCTGACTATAGACTTATATTTGAGTCTTCTGCCACCCGGCATAATTCTAAGAGAAAATAGTTCAAGGCTAGTTTTAGGTTCTCACAGTCACGGTCTTAGTCATTCCTGAGTTTGCTGACTGCAGCTCTATAAGCCAATCTAAGCAAGAGAGAAAATATTCTGGGGCTGTATTGAAACTTGCAATATGCTTAGATTATTTTTCTTTGTTATCCAAATAAGAAGCTGTAGTCTATGTGATGCGCCAGTCTATCCAAAATGAAACAACGCCAACCAGCCTTGGAAATGCGAGACGAAACAAAACACCCAAATTCTGGCCCTTATTTCTCAGTCTGCCAGCCCTCCCATCTCTCAAAGTCGCCCGTGTCCAAATCGAACAGATCCAGCATGCGCCCCACACTCTGGTCAACGAGTTCATCCACAGAGGTGGCCTTGATATAGTACGCTGGCACAGGTGGGAAGATAATCGCACCAGCACGAGAGACCTCCAACATATTGCGCAAATGAATATCACTCAGAGGAGTCTCTCTGGCCACAAGCACAAGTCTCCTTCTCTCCTTCAACATAACGTCCGCAGTGCGAGAGATCAAATCGTCACAAAAGCCACTATGGATAGCAGCAAGCGTCTTCATACTGCAAGGAACGACAATCATGCCATCGGCCTTGAAGGATCCACTTGAGATCGGTGCAGCCATGTCATTGATGTTGTGGACGTGGTCTGCGAGCGCCTTGACGTTGGCCGGGTGGTAGTCGGTTTCGTATTTGATCGTGGCTTCGGCCCATTTGCTCATGACTAGATGTGTTTCCACGTTAAGGCGACGGAGGGCAATCAGGCACTTGATGCCCAGGACTGCGCCGGTTGCGCCGGTCATTGCGACCACGATGCGGCGGCGGCGTGGTTGGGAGGCATGTTCGATGTTGGGCATTGTTCCTTCGATTGGGCTACCACCAGGGGTATGACGGCTGGATGATGGGGTATGGGTTCCGGAGAGTATGGACAACATTGGTCAAATTGATGAGGTATTGGGTGGTGGTGTTGTAGACTGGTTCGTGGTTTGGTTTGTATACCGTGGAGATATGAAGACTTATTAATTTGATGAGTGAGCTTACGCCGACAAGCCAGGCTTCTTTTATATTATATGTGGCGAGATGCCGAATACCCCGGTGCGATCATCCAATTTATTCAACTAAAAAGACACCGGCCCGATTTCCCCGTCTAAAAAGATCCGAGCCTCCGAAGCCGAGCCTCCGAGGACCGCGCCGAATGGCCGAGTGCCATGGTGGTGCCATGGCGTCGCCACGGTGGAGCTTATTTGTGATGCCATGTTGCAGTAGTGCGAACGGAAAGAAAAATCACACTAGCCGTGCTCTAAGGTCGCTAACCGGTAACTGATTGAAGTCTACGGCCGTCCATCTAGACCGCATGGGGTCTTAAGCCTCCGAAGAAGTTTTCACAGGAATCCGTTCTCCTGTGTGTAATCAAACATGGGAACTTTAATTTGTTAGATCAATGCTGCGGCAACCGTTATAGAGGAACTTACCATTCATTATCGAGTCCAGATACGTAACGGGTGAAAAGTCGAACGGATTTGGCATATCCATAAACCCATCGGGAATTTCCGGACGTCAGCAATTGTTTTCATCTGCTGCCACCATCATGAGACTTACCCCGGTCCAAATGGAGGCACCACATTTGAGGCTATCTCCGCCCAGTTCTCTGCTTCGGCAGCACCTGCCTCTTCCTCCCGTTCCAGCGCACTTCGTAAAGTCACTAATGCCCGGATATGACGAGCTGATAGCCACTGGCCCTCACTTTCAGCTACAGAAGTTCCATCATCAGAGGTTTTTGAATCAGCTGATGAGAAAACGTCGATGACTCTCTGTTGAAGATTGCGACATTCGGGGTCGTTGCGAGTTTCTTCCCAGATACAAAGAAGTAGAGTCGAGCTCAACACGGTATGCACCATGGACCAGCTACGCAATGGAACAATACTTAAAGCTTGAAAGTCAAGAAAGGCTTTGGATGCATCGATCAAACTTCCCTTGGCGCGAGCCCGGAGAATGTCCGCGTGCGGGAGAAGGGGCTGTGAAATGGACCTCTTCATTGCCGGTCGGCAAAGGACCGACACACAGAATGAAGTATGCATTCTGAGCGCCAAATGCTCGAGATGCTGTTGCAGAGTTGTGCAATTCTCCCGTAATCGAAGATAAGGTAAACCGCGTTGGTAAGCAGAGTCGAGTCGTTGCAGGCCTTCTAGTGATCGATCACCTTCAGCGACTCCGAGATTCTCCGGTCGCATTATGTCGAGACCGAGGTGGCAGAGAGAGTGCATGACTTCTGCATAAGATAAGTCTTGCCTCTCATAAAACGAGTTGGGCAGAGACCACCCAGTCACGGAGACAATAGGCGGTCGGTCATAGCAAAGACATAGTAGACTGTCTTGCCAGACTACCGTCGACCTGTAGACTAGTGTCAACTCTGGAAATCCCAGCAGGTATATTTCTCGCGGAGACAATGCTTGTTGATTCATACCAAAGAGTTCTTGCCTTCGTCCTCACATTCTCGGGCCAGTGAACAGTACTTTTTTCTGTGTGCAGCCCCATTGTCTGAGCTAATCGGACTGTGGTTCCGAGTAACGCCCACGCAGCATCAGACTGGCCTGTGTTTTGCAAAGTATTTCCCAATATAAGTAGTGCTTGAATAATATCAAGAGATGGCCGGAACAAGAAGTTAGCCAGGCGAAGAGCATGGAATGATCGACGAGCTGAATCACGTTAGGCAAGATTGGTATAGCATGCATTTGGACTTACCGAAGTCCGTGGACAATTCAAGTCGTTGTGGATACTCAATATCAGAATAATGTGCTCCTGCTGCTAACGTCGCTAGTAGAAGGCTAACATGACTAATAGACTTGTCGGTTGCCCACCGATCGGTGATTCTCTCCGGGTCGCGCAGTTCACCGGCCGCGTGAGCATTAAGATATGTACAAAGGTCAGATTCAAAGCGGCCCATATCAGCCAGAATTGGATTGAAAGGATAAGCCGTGACTTGATAGTAGTGGAAGAATCTATTTAACACGTTAGCCTGAATACCTTCTACGGTTGCTTGCAAGTTACTTTAAAACCTCCGATCTCTGAGGCAGTACAGTCAGCAGTGACTTCCATCTTTCAAGGGGAGACTTGGAGTCCATGAATGGATAATGATTAAATGTATTTTGCAGGCCAAGAACAGAGCCAACTTCACGCGCCACTGATTCATTGGCATCTGATGCTCGGAGACGCAGGATCGAGACGACCGAATTGTCCCCAGAATAGACATAATTCTTCGAACTATCATCAGATCTTGCCTGCTCAGGTCTTGGATCTGCAAGCGGTGATACAGGCGAAGCTGAGCGTGCTGCAGCACTGTGGCGCGAACCCGACCTGCGTCTCTGCGAAATAGCGTAAGTGCAGATCTCGGGATGCTTTCGCTTCTGACAGGTGAGACATGGTTTCGACCCGTCACATTTGACTTTCCGTTTCTTGCAGGGATAGCATGCATGGGTCTCTCGTTCTCGGCTTTTGAGCCGTAGAACCCGATCTGCTTCGGCTTGACTGACGGCGCTCATGCTGCCGAGGTGTCCGAAGTACCGGAGTAGGCGATAGTGGCTCTTCCAGCCAAGAAGTAGTGTCGATTGGTTTGATAGGGGCTTCCAACGAGTATGATAAACATCCGAAATCAAACTTCGATGGAGCTCGATGATGTCGAGACCGAAAGAATCAAGAATTGGCTTTGTTTTGCCGTATGCGGTCAGGTGATGCAGCGTGTCCCGTGCACGGACCATTTTATATAATAACATGCAATTCGAGAGAATGGGACGGTTGTAGAGGTTGAAGTGACATTGAATTGAAACAAGCTCTCTCGATGCACTGATTACATTGCTTGAAGAGCGATGTATCGAGTTCGTGCAACTAAAACAAATTGATGAAGCGCATAGGGGCGGCGCGCAGATGCTCATTACCGATGGATATATTTTTCCAATTCTCATGATTTTGAACAGGACCCAACTAGACCTCGGGACTCAGTAAACCGTTGGATTGAATATCCCCGGGGAATTGTTGAATGTCTGTTGTAACTCTTGCCACGTAGCTTCTTTTCTTATTTTGTATCTCTCTTTTCTGGCATAAGAAAAGGCAAAACGGGATCCCGAAGAACTCAATGTATCTTTTTCCTGGCTGCCCTCGTTCTCCCAATCGACTCTAGCGCTGCCACCGGCATTTTGGGGAGAGGTGCGCTTCGGAGGATGGGTGGTACTGCCGACTGAGCCCATACCTCGGCGATTGCATAGGGGATACCCTCTTATTGGGGTTCTTGAGGCCGTTTCAAAGGTCAGCCGCGCCAAGGCAGACTCCCTTGAGGCTGTGTACGGCGGCTAAGATGGCCAATATTTGCTGTATCATTTAGATGTGATTGTCCACTCACTACTCAACAGCCCGAAAGATGCTCATGAGTTACTATTTAATCCTGAGCTTTTATCTACTTAGGTGAACTTGGGTGGTAGTTGATTAAAAATCTATTCAATTTCTATGACTATCACAAAGTACCGTGCAATTTTGAACGCAGGGGATTTACTCCCCTCGGAATCCCATCTTGGTCCAGTTATCCAAAACCTTCTTTCTAACGTCCTCGGGATACGAGTGCTTGAAATCAGCCGGCACCCAATCACGACCGGTAGTATACTCAGTAGGCATGAGAGCATCCGAAACGACCTTTCCACCCTTAACCTTCGACCCATTGCCATGCGACATATAGGGAACGAGCGGGAAGCCACGCACATCCTCGAAGAAGGTCTCATCCAGGTTAGGACGGCAACGAGTTGAGAAAGCCCACATCACATCCTTGCCATCATAGACATCGATGTCATCACCGCACAGCACGATACGGTGAATGGTGTAGCCGGCTTTGCAGTTGAAGATCACGTCGCCGACCTTCTTGGAGAATTCTTTCGATGTGGTCTTCATTTCGCGCAGCTTGGCGGTGTCGATCTTGAGAGCGACCCAGGTGACTTGGGATTCGAATGGAGCGAAGGCTTCGAGGACGGGGAGTCCTGCATTTTTGCAGATTTTGCCGATCTCGGCGGCGGCCAGGGCCCCGATCATGGTGTGCTAAAGTGTGTCAGTAGGAAAATACTAGATAAATGAAAAGATGGACTTACAGTCTCGTCGGTCAGACGACCACAAGCGGACATGGGGAGGATTGCGTTGTTGCGGTAGGTGATACGGTTGACCTTATACTTAGGGCATTGGTGCTTATCTCCAGGGAAGATGTAGCCGTGCATTTCACCAAAGGGACCCTCATCACCCGTCTCAGTGATAGACAGGGTACCTTCAAGAACAATCTCCGAAGTAGCAGGGACGTACAGGTTGTTGGTATCACACTTGACTAGGTCCAGGGCGGTGCCAGTCATAGCACCGACGTATCCGGCCTCAGTAACACCGTCGGGAATAGGCATGCTAGAGGCCATGATGGCGGCAGGGGGTACACCGAAGGCGAGGGCCCATGGGACATCCTTGCCTTCCTTCTTCCACATCTGGTGAATCTGCCAGAGGTGCTGGGGCTCGATGACCAGGCCAGTGAGGTGCTTCTCATCGGAAACCATGGCACGGGCAATGGACCAGTTGGTCCATGATCCATCGGGGGACTGGATAATGTGCATTCCGTACGTCTGGATGTACTTTCCACCATCGGCCTCGTGGACGCGAGGGGAGGGCAGCTTGGTCAGGTCAATTTGGCTTTCTTCGAGGAAGTTCTCCTTGCAGGGACCGGTGGACACGATGTTGGGCGGGATAGGGGCCATGGTGCTAGCCGAGAGCATCTTGTCGAGGATCTCCTTCATGGAGGCAGTCGGAGGCAAAGCGAGGTGGCGGGCCATTCTACCATAGCGGTCTTTAGCAGAACCTCTGAGCGATGCAGGAGCACCCAGGATACGCCAAAGGCCATCCTTAGCACCGATCACGTTGTTGAAGAGCGGGGCCTTGTCATTTGTCTCACAGACAAGGCGAGTGATAGCTGCTGCTTCGAGGTTGGGGTCGACCGGGGTGTCGATTTCGACCAGGTCATTGTCAGCCTTCAAAGCTTCAACAAATGATCGGAAGCAGAGGTGAGGCTCGGTGTTAGCCATTGTGACGTGGTAGCTTGTAAATTTAAATAATGATGTATTGAGTGGCGTGAGACTTGTAGACAGAAGGGTCTTTGAAGTGATCCACGGAGCTTATATATCGATGCGAGGATATTCGGCACGGCAGTCTCGGATCATCCGTTCGCCTTATTGAGTGAAACTTGCCCCTGGCCTATTGACCTTATAGAACGTTCTCGGGATGCCGCACATTTCGGATGGTTCCGAGGCGCCGGTTCCGAGGCGCCGATTCCGAGGTCCGAGTCCCGAGGCGCCGAAAGCTAGCTGGATTGACACCCCTTTTGTTTCTAAGTATTCATGGTAAAAATTCTGGTACATGAACTTGGGCTCAAATATCGGAAGCGTATGAAGCGAATGCGGATCATTGACGCTCGCTAGAGTCGGCTGTCATGGCCATCAAGCGGAGTCGGCACTTTGATCGGCAGCGGTGGGAATACAAGAGGGGTCAAGTCCCCGACACAGCTGTCGGCTGTCAACTGCCAGCTCAAAGCTCAAAGATGCAAGCAGATACACCATGTTTTACCAACCAGGTGTGACCGAGCATAATCTCCCTCATGATCCGTTCAAGGTTAGATACACCAGAGCCAACTCTGTACAACATAACTAACAGAGCAGGCATGTGTGATTCCGCGTCCGATCGGATGGATCTCTACGCAGAACAAAGAGGGCCAAGCCAATTTGGCACCTTACTCTCAATTCAACAACCTTACCTTCGATCCGCCGTTCGTGATGTTCTCCTCGAACCAGACTGTCGAGGGTACACGTAAGGACACGGTCGTCAACGCGGAGCAGACCGGTCGCTTCGTCTGGAACTTGGCAACGTGGGACCTCCGCGAGGCCGTCAACATCTCGGCGGAGCAAGTACCCTATGGGGTTGATGAGTTCGAGCGCGCCAAGGTGACTAAGGAGCCGGCCACTTTAATGGACGTCCCAATGGTGCGGGAATCGCCGGTGAAATTTGAGTGCGAGTATCACTCCACCGTGCGGCTACCAGGCAATCCTCCGATGGGCACTGTGGACGTGGTGATCGGCCGGGTGATCGCTGTGCATATCAAGGACGAGGTGCTGACCGATGGCATTCTGGATATCAAGAAAACGAAGCCGATCGCTCGTTGTGGATATTATCAGTACACGGTAGTGACCGAAACGTTTGACATGGTGATCCCCGGCATGTCCGAGGATGTACTATACGGGTTAGAGGGGAGTGCAAAGCGCAATCGCGAGGCCGAATCGCGGAATGCGTGATCCATCGTGATCCATCGTGATGCCAAGATAGAGCTAGAACTCGGTTCTAGAAAGAAATTACCGCCTGAATCATCTGTCTCATAAATATCCGGAGTCGAGCGTTGTGGTATGCCAATCAATAGCAACTAGGGTCTATAAATCGCGTCTAGACACGATTAGCGAGCAGTTATCAGACGAGATGAGAGTTCGAGACCCTGCATGAGGAGGCCACGAAAGGGAGTCTATTGCCATCGAACCTAGAAAGGTTATTACGGCCACGAATCACGCCTGTGCCCGCTTCGTATATCCTGTATATCTTCCAGCCACACAGTTGAGCCAAGAATTGAGGTTGCACTGTAAAGTGCCAGCCAAGCAGCGCGAGCCAAGCACCCGCACCACCGCCAAGAAGAGTCAGCTCGGACCGCCAAGCACAGCGGCACAGCGCAAACAGCATCTAGGAGACGACCATTGGAGGATGAAGCTTGGCAGCGGCTTCTTCCTCTTTCTTCTATTCCAACCAAGTCCTTCCATGTTATCAAAGATGGTCTTATCTCGCGTGATCTCGGTTCCACAGCTGTATCCCCGTCGGACCCCATGTGCCACGCTTTGTACACCTTGAGACCCTGTCTGGTACTGGCCCGGCTACTGACGGTCTCCCCTTCTAGTCAATGCTCCGTCAGTCTACCTTTCAAAGTCTAATAGAACTTCCTAATTTCCTTATCAAAAGTCGGTGGCGCGGGGAAGAGCGACCTTCCTGAAACGGAAAGCCCTAATCTCCAGTGGCTTCGCTAGATTTGAGTCTTAAAAGGACTGTACCTGCCCTCAGGTCTCTGAGATCAGCGTCTTTGTTCTAACACTTCAAGATGAACGCCTCTGATCCCATCGACTTGGCCGAGGAGGCCAAGTCCAGAGCCATTGCGAACGATGTCGCCATCAGTGAGAAGCATGCCGAGATTGAGCCCGCTCCAGTCCAGAATGTGTCCTCTGTTCACGACGATGATGAATCCCTCCACAAGATTTACCCCAACGAAGAAGATTTGCGGACCCTGCGACGTGTTGCAGGCAAGATTCCATGGACTACATTCACCGTTGCGTTCGTTGAGCTTTGCGAGCGTTTCTCTTATTATGGCACCACAGCCGTCTGTATGTTCACGGCTTCTCTATCCTCTGACCCGCCTAATTGAATATAGTCGTGAACTTCCTCCAGCGTCCTTTGCCAGCTAACTCCACCACTGGCGCTCTCATGCCCGGCGCTGACTTCAACAACGATGTCCCCGGTGCTTTGGGAATGGGACAGCGTGCCTCCACCGGCCTGACCTTGTGTGAGTATGGCATGGAATTCGAACTGTATCATTCCTGACGATTCCTTCCAGTCAATCAATTTTGGTCCTATATCATGCCGTTGATGGGCGCATACGTGGCCGACCAGTATTGGGGTCGTTTTCGCACTATCTTCGCCTCGATTGCCGTGGCTCTCGTTGGTCACTCTATTTTGATCATTTCCGCCCTTCCTAGCGTTATTTCTAGCCCTGGCGGCTCGATTGCCTGTTTCTCCATTGGTTTGGTGATCATGGGTGTGGGTACAGGCGGTTTCAAGTGAGTATTCTGACCGCATTGCCGGAGCACAACTAATTTCCATACAGGTCTAACATCTCTCCTCTGATTGCGGAGCAGTATGGAGACGATAAGCCCTATATTCGAGTCGAGTCCAACGGCGAGCGTGTCATTGTCGACCCCGCCGCCACAGTTTCCCGCATCTATCTATATTTCTACCTCATGATCAATATCGGCTCTTTGACTGGTCAGATCAGTATGGTTTATGCCGAGCGTTATGTCGGTTTCTGGCTTTCTTATCTTCTCCCCACTATCATGTTCTGCCTCTGCCCGATCGTTCTGTTCCTGTGCAAATCGAAATACAAGCTCCACCCACCTACTGGCTCGGTGTACTCGAAGGCCTTCCAGTTGTGGAGGTTAGCCATGAAGGGTCGCTGGTCGCTCAACCCCCTGCGTCTGTTCAAGGGTACCTCTGACTCCGTTGATTTCTGGCACCATGTCAAGCCCAGCCAATTGGGTGAGAACAAGCCGGAATGGATGACATTTGACGATGAGTGGGTGGACGAGGTACGACGTGGACTCAAGGCCTGTAAGGTCTTTTTGTGGTATCCGCTTTACTGTACGTGAATGCTCATTTTTCGGTTGATTCTTTACTGACAAACTCAGGGCTGGCTTATAACCAGATGTTGAACAATCTGACCTCGCAAGCGGCCACCATGCACCTGGGTGGCGTGCCAAACGATGTTGTCAACAACCTCAACCCCTTCGCCCTGATCATCTTCATTCCAATCTTTGACAGAATCGTCTACCCCGGTTTGCGTCGGATGGGAATCAATTTCACTCCCCTCAAGCGTATTACAGCCGGTTTCTTCGTGGCTGGCTGCTCCATGATCGTCGCAACTGTCACCCAATACTATATCTATAAGATGGGACCTTGTGGCAACCAAGCCAATTACTGCCTGGAAGTTGAAGGAAAGCAAACCAACATTTCCGTTTGGGTGCAGACTCTGACCTACGTGCTGGGCGGTATTTCGGAGATCTTTGCCTCGATTACCTCGCTGGAGTACGCCTTCACCAAGGCTCCTCGAAATATGCGATCTCTCGTGCAGGCCGTGGCTCTCTTCATGAACGCCATCTCCGCAGCCATCGGTCAGGCACTGGTTGGTCTCTCTGCTGACCCCCTGCTAGTTTGGAACTACGGTGTCGTGGCCATTCTGGCGTTCGTCGGCTGTGCAGGCTTCTGGTTGACCAACTACAAGTTGGATCGGGAGGAAGATGCATTGAACATGTTGCCACAAAGTGGCTATCAGGGACGACGGACAGCGGATGAAGAGAAGTAGGAACTTCATATATTGAAGTGAAAATTGTCAAGTGTAAAGCCAAATCCACTATGAAACAGTGTCACTCTTAATCATTCAAAGTTTCATTCCACGTATGTATATCAGTATTGAACTCATCCTAAACAATTATATTCGATGTATTGATCCTCAACCTATTTTTTATCCTCTTCCTCGTCATTCTCGTCATCCTCACCATTCTTTTCAGTGGATTCTTGGCCATCATTCTTCTGCTTCTTGGCGGACCCATTGGACTGTTTCGCACGGCGTTTAGTCCCAACCGCTTGCTTATCATTGCTCTTGTCATTTTCATCGTCTAAGATACCATTAGCAAAGTCAACGGAACCCGGGCTATGTGCCCTCATACCTTTCTTCTGTGAGTCCTTGCTGCGGGTGTTGCGAGTGTTCCGTGCATCTCTACCATCACTCTCCTGATTGGCGTCTTTCCGCGCTTCTTTGGCTTTGGAAGTATTTCCAACAAACTGCTTCCCTTTCTTCGACCCTTCGAGCTTTTTCTCCTCCGTCTTCTCCTTCTCGTCATCATTCATCTGCTCCCATGCCTTTTTGGGCAGATATCGTTTCTCGGTACCGTCACCTTTGCGCGCGGTCCCGGAACCCTCTTTAGTCTGCCAATCTTCCTTCGTCCACTGGTCCAGATGTTTCTGAGACTCGTCTTGGCCTTCTTCTTTGGTGGTATTATAGCCACCACCGCGCTTTTTATATTCTGATGCCATCATTTGGGCCTGCAGAATGGGTGATCAGCTGTTGGAAATCGCAAACTCAGATTCAATGGGAAATTATACCTTGCGTGCAGACCATTGGCCAGGCTTACCGCCCTTGTCGCCTTGATGAATCTCCTCTTTGACTTCATCGCGGAGCTTCGGGTCGGAATATTTATCTTTAGGTGCCATTTTCACGGATTTTGATGAATGAAAATCAATTGTGAAGCACGCAGAAGTAACTAATTGCTCTCTCTATATATATGTCCATCGTACTCAATTGGTGTGTCATCGCCATGACAACTTGACATCCAGTCTCGGGTGACATCATCCACGCCGGAATGCGGACGTTGTGGGGGAAAATCCAGTTTCACATCGCATTTTGTTTCTGGACGGGGGAGCCGTTTCTGATTTCTTGTTTCAAGGAATTTAAGCTTCTGGCCGGGGTCGGAAGTGTATTGTCCGATGTGTCATTCTAGATCGTGATCTCGATCCGACCCGATCTGATCTGATCTGATTCGAGCGTAGATCGATACCACTACCCCTTGTATGTTAAGTCGTGAGAGCGCCAAAATTACGACTTTTGTAGCATTTGTTATCGAGATCATGTTCATGGGGCAAAATAAAGCGATGCTTAATTTGTAATAATGGTGACGGCAAAACTGCTGCCTCGTAAAGTGATCGGCTCCCGGAACGAAGCGAAAACTCCAGCACCTAAGCCTTGAGTTTCCTGCCGCCCACTTGTCGCCCGTGGCCGCCTGACTACTCTTTTTCCCCTTGTAGTGGTGATAGCGGTGACATAGTATATAGTGCGCCTAAGGTGTCTTATATGCGTTAGGCCACCTACATTCTTCTCTCCTACATAGAGGCATATAGGCGGAAGAACTACCTAATGATGACTATATGTTTCGGGATTTCAGCTTTATAAAACAGCTTCAAAGCTAGAGCGAAATCCGCCACTAACAGCATTATCTCCACGCCTCTATCACTACCAGGGAGCGTGTGTCTCGCTGTCACCCCGTCTGTATTACTAGATAGTTATCGAGCTGCCCCTATTTTAATATATAGAATTTAGTTCTGAGTATATCTATACTTTACTCTCTACCCAGCAGTAGCTCAAATTATAGACTATGCACACGTGTGTATCTTCTCTGCAACCTTGAAAATAACTACGATCAAGCAGGGTCATCTACGTCCTTGTTGACCCCAGTCATCCTCCACTGTTCAATTTTCCGTCTCCTTACAATCAGCATTGTGGTTTGATTTGATCAGGCATACAATTGGAAGGCACTGGAAGTTTAGGTCCCTCGAAAAAACAACATTTTCTTTCCCTGTCACGCTCACTGTCCTCTTTTAATCAAAAGGCGCAGGCAGTTTCTGGAGTGCTTGTACCCTGGCAGTATCCGGAAAAATATTCAAGGCAGCCCCTCATCGGCGAACCAATACTGTTCTATGGCGCTAACATTACCCCAATCCGCGTTCTTAAACAGAGTATCTTTAGATTTTCAAGATGACCCCACGCTGTATTCGTGGGCAGGTGATGACCGATCGTACCCGCTGCACTGGCGGTGCTAACGAGCGCAGACCCCACAGCACGGATGCACCCAATCACATTTTACTTTGGCATTCATTTCTGTCTTGTGGGGTTGTTTGTTGATGATCGATCAAGGCGGGAACACATTGTAAATAGCTGATACATTTGGGGATCTTCAATTTTTCTAGGATACGCGCAGCTCCTGTTTATATGGACATGTGGTTATTTTTTGCTCTTTGTTTTTTTCCAGTCGAGTTTTAGGGATGGGAATCCTCATTGGTCTATTGTTTTGCTTAATAGCTGCGCTTTTCACTGTTCGGAAGTGCCCTGAGAGTTTCTTCGCGGTAATTAGGCCGGTGACAAGCTTTTGGTGTTTTAAATTCCTTCAAATAATAATTTGTTATGCAATTGGCTTGGTATTTTTTTGGATTTACTCCTGGTAGCAGCTATATATCGTTGAAGGAAGGGGCAAGACCAGACAATATTCGTTGCAGGGAGCCCGCGACAGTATGAGCAAAGTGTTGCCAACCTTGACCACTGGAGAGTATTCGAATGGCTTCTTTCAAGACAAGGTGGCCATTGTTTTTGCCATTCAAAAAGCCTATGCCGGCCATATGAAGTCTTCTCTTATCACCAGATTCTACCCATTGCGCCCAGACAGACTCATCGAGGGACTCGTCATCGATCTTCAGCGGTGGCCACATTCCGCTATCTGGATTTGGTGTTATTTCAAATATACGTCTATAGAACCAAATATATAGCGTTGCGAGGAGCACGTAAAGTGGATCACATGCCTCAAGCCATTTTTGGTTCCGAACCCGGCGGAATACTTGTGCCGCATAGGTCAATGTTCTTCGGGATCTCTGAGGATCGAGTTGTAGTCGTTTTGTCAAATCTGCCAAGCTGGTTTCTGTATCCTTCTTGGATGTCATCCAACCAGAAGAAACATACAACAGCGTATATGGGATATGATCCAAGATCCTGGATATAGAGTAAATCTTCTTCATAGCAGAGAAAGTTCCGAATGCGGAAGAAGCTTCATCCGGTGCCAGTCGATATTTGTGAAGCCTTTCAGCAACATTTGATATTGCCTGGTCTGAAAGCATCATAGTCCGGTGAGAATGAGCAGCGCACATAGCATCAATACAAGGATCTGGCTCAGCCATGGAGCCATCCGCAGGTGCTGGCTTCAGAAGTTGGAAAAGACTTCGCTCTTTTGCGCACGCTGAGATCATAGTAAATAGAGATGCCGAGTTTCCCAATGACGACGTGAATTTTTTACACGAAGTCTTTGCACTGAGGACATCCAAAACACTGGGTGAATGAGGTGGTACTGATAGTGTTAATTCAAGCATTTCGATGTGGGGAGTAATGTTACCAGAACTCACAAGTATCTTGCATCAAGTTCAATGTTTCAATAGAATCGGAGCTTTCCCAGAGCTCATCATCGCAGGGCAGACAGGCACGTAGTTCCGAAACCGAGATCAAAGGAGTGAGATCGAAGAAAGTCCAATGTAAGTATTCAATGTCTTTTTCAGTAAACCAATCAGTATCTGAAACATTTGAAAGGAGGTAACCTCAATGAACTTACACCAAGTAAAATATATCACTCTAGCCCATGATTCCCGAGCCATCCAGTCGGACGAGCTTTCCCTGCTTGAAGAAGTTTTCTCAGAACTCCACCCGCAGTGCAGAATGGATTGGTTCATAAATGGACGACACATAGTCACGAGAAGACTACGCAAATACTGTGCTTGAGCCAGGGCATGGTGTCTCCCACAGAATGACAATGAGAATGTGCACGAAATTGTTGCCTGAACCAACTGAAGATCATGTTGAGGCGGTCGGTCTAGCTTGATCTGTCAAATGTGTCAGTTTGCAAATTTTGACTGTCTCGAAAGAAAGAACTGGATGACGAAGAAACTTACGTTATTAAGCAAAGCGCGTCGTAGGACCTCCAAGAGGGCAAGGCTGCATTGCCCTCGACATGGGACCCTGGAATACTGGGCGCCTATAGCAGCAACGGCCAGAAAGAGACATGAAGACTTCTGATCACGTTGGAAGGTAGCTTGGTGCAGAAGGTGGAAGCCTGGGTGAAAGAATTCAAAGTAAAGCTGTACAAAGGCATTTATGACTTCGCGCCGAGGAAAATCGCCTTTATTCTCCGAGTCTGAGGCCGGGATCGACTCATGATAGAGTCTTAATAGCGCATCATAGTCCATTTCGGACACTTCTGGTACATGGCAATAGTCGTCTGAAACAAGTAGATCTATATCGTCTGGAGAGAAGTGGGGAAATCCAGGAAAGGAGAGTTCTGCTTGGTGACTTAAAACTCTCATAGGTGTCGTAGGGTTTCGTTGTCTCATGGGCTCATCCGCAAGTCTCTCAGGTGTACTTATAATGCCACCGCTCTTCATCTGCGGAGGTGTCGATGCAATCGACTCGTCCAGGTAAAAGCTTGTATGATCTCCAAATGAGAGAGGAGTGCGGTCACAGTAGAGCATCATATTGCTGGTATTAGTGGGATCTATCTCGAAAGGTGAGGCAAATGGGAATCCGAAGTCTTGCGGTATCCAGGGGAACTCATATTGAGTGAGTCGATCATTTCTACCGACGATAGCCGCATGTGAGCCTGGGTATGGTGAATTGAGGTGGCTAGATACATCGCCATCCTCGATCTGAGAGCATTCTATATACCCACTTTGGGGTTCACCCGCGTTGTCCTTGGATGATTCAGGAGAGAACTTTGCAAAGTGACAAGGCAGGCCTCTGTGATTGCAGCGATCGCATGGTACTGTTCCGCTGCAACGTTGCTTCGACCTAGTACATTCACTACAGGCTTTCAGAGCCCGTTTAGTCAAGCCATCGTGCTGTTGATCATGCGTCACTATGTGTCGCTTCAGAGTATCCCTATTGAGATCACATTAGCGGAATACTGGAGATGGAGATTCTGGTCGTCGCACTGTCTTGCAAAGCAGTTACCGCAATGGTCACATTTGAAAGGTTTCATTTGGAGGTGACGGCGAACATGGCGGTTGAGATGCTCCCTTCGCTGGAAAGTGTTTCCACAGTGTTCACATCTGAATATGAGCTGTTGCGGAGAAGCTGATTGCATCGTCATTAAGTTTGGAATATGTGTCCGGGCCGCTCTGGCGATCAGAAATGATACATGGAGTTGGGAGGGTCACGAGGACAAGCTATGGTTCGTGAAGCGGAGACGCATCATCGCTAGGCCAGCTTCGTTGCACGTTTGAAGAATGTTTCAATTTACGTCGATCATTACCCCATGTATGCTGCGGTATGCAGGTTTGAAACCGGATCTCGGAATCTGGAGCTCCGTGATTTCTTAACGCCACGGAATCAACCCCGTGTCCTAATTAAGTAGCAAGGAGTCCGATCTGGACGTACCTCGCTTTCTCTGATCCTTGATGGGGAGTAGTAGTGCACAGGGTGACTAAGGAACAAACGTAGTCTTTTTCACCGCCTTATCCTTCTCTATACATTCCGCCTTACAAAATTACTATACGTGACGAATATAATTTCTTCCTTCCTGGGACTTACTGTACTGTAGCTCGACACGCAGTATTGATACAAGTTAAATACATTAATTATTTACAAAGTGCTGGCAGAACCATTGTGGAAAACTACGTTTGTTCCTTGGTCACCCTACAGTATTGCATTCCTTGGGCTATCCTGAGCGATCTCCTTACAATTTGCCGGTTAAACAAGTCAACATATACTCAAAATACAAGCTGCAAGTAATTGTATATCTGGCACACTAACCCCATGAAACAGTTCCGCTCAATCTGTGAAGTACCAGGACCAACATCGCTTGAAAATCAATAACGCGGCTTGAAAGTGACTTCAAGTCCAGGATCTTCATACTGCAGTGTGAATCGATCCTTTCGCACTCCAATATCGCTCTTCGATTCTAAGCTCATCTTGAAGTTGCGTAGCAGATAGGCTAGTGCAATGATGACCTCGGCAGGCGCAAGACTGGGAAAAACTATTAATATATCTCCTTTGTTGAAATAAGATGGCGCTGATATTCACTTTTGGCCAATGCACATCCTTGAGCCCTTTGAAAAGGTACAGAAGTACTGATCCAGACCTTTGCTCTGAGGACCGATCCACCGGTCAGGTCGGAATTCGCGGGCATCCGGGCCCCATATCGAAGTGTCTGTGTGCATGGTATAGGTAGAGATGGAGACGGTCGTACCCGGTGGCACGACTTTGCCATCAACCATGAAGGGCTCCATGAGAGAATCGGGTACAACACGAGGAAGCCGACCGGGAACAGCCATGCCAACTCGAAGTGCTTCTTTGACGGTAGCATTCTGTGTAAACTTCATTTTAACACTGTTCGACTGGAATAGGAAGCGCAAGAAGACCTACCAAGAATTCCGACTTCTCCAAAGCCTGAAGGGGAAGTTGGCCATATTCGTTAACCTGGAGTGAATCTACCTCCTCAACCAATCGACGCTCAATTTCACGATCAGTCAAAATATGGACCAACCCGGCTGTCATAGTGGATGCTGTAGTGTCGGCACCGGCAATCAGGATATCCATCGCCTCGGTCGCTAGGTCTGCATCGTTGACTGTCTCCAACTTCTCAAACACCACTGGATGATCGGGTCTAGATGTGGACTTCTGCCAGAAACGCACGGAGTCTTTAGCGAACTTCGGCTTTAGTTAGCGAATGGCACGCTACTCATGTTTTGGAAAGCATGGAAATGTACCTTTGCAATATCCAACAAATTTCCAATTTCCGGACTTAATTTGTACACAAAGGCTTGCGGAATGACATTGCTGAGGTGTCGAAGCCATGGCTTGTACTGCAACTCGGGAATGCTTTTTGAAGCGGCGTCGAAGCCCTCCAGAAACCAGGAGCGGAAACCGTTCTTATCCTCTTCAATAAGGCCCCCACTTCTTCCAAATGCAAATTGCAGGATGACCTCAGTGGTCATTAGCCTGACGGGAGCTTTTGTTAGCAATGACCAAACAAGTTCATCATATATCTCACCTGAAAGCATCATAAACATTGACCGGTCCATTTCCTGCCAGGAGATGGATTTTGTCAAGAAGCATTTTGACCTTTTGTTGAATGATGGGCTCCAACTTAAATAATCCAACACGAGAAAAAAGGGGGTTCAGCAACCGACGGCGTTCTTTATGCAGCATAGGGTCAGTTTCCGCAAATACGGTGTGTGGAGTGTTGAATCCGTCGTAGAATGGAGCATATTTGGGAAAGGGGCTGGATTGGTTGTAGATAACTTTGTATAAGTCGACGGCACTGATATGCAGCTCGTTGGGTCCGATGCGAAGGGCCTGCGTGTCTGATAAAGCGAGTCACTATAATAGTATCATATTATCTCCCAAGTGAAAAACCCAGAACGCACTGTATTCTTTGTGAAGTTTTTCAAAGGTTTCTTCTGGGAAGTCGCTTTTCGTCATTCTGTACAGCCATGCCTCCGATCGGGTTGCCGCAGCCGGACCCGGAAATTTGCAAAGAGGATGAAGCTTTGCATTGTAAAATGCAATAAGCTCTTTAAAAATGACAAGGCCAGCAAGGAAGAGGCCAAAACCGACTGCAAAAGTCATTTTCAGATCCTGCGGCGCTTCGGCGCCGAGACTTTTCAGTATCCCGGAATGCAGCATGCCAAGGTACTTATTGAATTTTTTCTGGAGTCCAGGGAATATCTGCGAGGACAAAACAGCATCTAGCCCAGCAGAACGGGACACCTCGCTAATTTTATACCTTGCGTCTTGTCAAATTTTACATGAACGGATACAATAGTGGGACTAAGTGGGGTATCAAACTTTTTAAGGAAGAGAGAAAATGTTTCGGTTTCGCGTACTACTGTACAGTAGGATAAATAAGAAGCGAGCAATTAGCAGCTTGGACCTTGAAAGTCCATCGTGGAGCTTCCAGAACTGGCCTAGTGACTGCCCCGTCGGCCCCGTCGGGCCCATCGGCCCCCCATCTAGCGATGTACGAGTACGTGTTGTGGATTCTACGGAGTACATTTCCCTTTAATTCAAATTACTAAGTACCTTTCCACTTTGGTTAGGATGATTCTGGCTCAAAATGGACACCGAGAAACGATACCTGAGTTGGATTTTGACATTCTGTCACGTAACCAGAGACAACCGGGATACCACGGAGTTAGGGATTCAAGTGGGAAAGTGCCATTTGAAGTGAACAAATCTACCTCGCAAGGCTACCTACGTAGTTATCAAGTGTGGCGATGTAATTCTGTTCTAACCACTGAGAGACTAGAGATTCATAACGAATAGAAACATGAATACAACTAAACTCTGGGCACAACGAGACAGGAACTATCCTTCCCTCTATCAAAGCAATGAATGATGTGGTCGCCAGCGTTTCTTCCATACAGAGGTTCGACACCAGGGATAGGGAAAGGTATCACCGGGTTTCCTGACACCGTTAGCTCCATAATAGTGCCCTTCTGTAACTCAAAGTTAGATTCATGGTAAACTCATGCCGTGTCGGTAGTTCAACTTACCTTCCAGAACATTCCATACGGTCGCAGAGGAATTTCAACCAGACGCTTCTCTCCCTTGGCTAGAGGTATTGCCTCTGTGTGCTCATACATCGGCTCAAATGATGTGGAGGATTTGCTCTTTTGGCTTGAATGACTGACTCTCAGTTGGCCAGCGGGCCCCCAGTGGAAAAGCATACCCACCTTTGAAAGCCCGAAATGCCAATCGTGAAGCAACTTGAGCAAAGCTAGAACGACCATGTTATTAGGTCGAATAGTCATGACACCTCGTCTGTAGAGAGACTTTCCATCAAGGCAACACACTTGAACAAACAAATCCATGTCAGAGTGAGAGGGGCACGACACAACGAGTCGGGCTAGGAAATATCCAGTTGTTTCCATTTCCTCGGAAACGACATAACGGAAGGTCACTTTTCCACTCGCTGAGTTGTAACTCGCCGATGATGGCCCCTGTTGCTGTGCAAAAGGACCCATTTCACCGTCGGGAGACAGATAAAGCTTTTCATACCGAGTTCGAGCCAATGGCCACTCTATTTCGGCTCTGTTCACGGTGTCTTCGAGCCCGGACAGGCCGAGATTCAGAATGCTTAGGCGAATTTTAGGCGTTGATAGCCAGCTGTTTTCGGTATGTCCTTTCAAATAGTAGTCGAAAAACCTCTTCAGGTCACGACAATTCGAATCTGCGTAGTAATCTGGCCATTCTTGTGAGTTGTTCACCCGAAGCCACTTGGGAGTACTATCCGGAATCATTCTGAAAGCTCGGAAAGTTCCAGGTGTATGTACCGGGTTAGTCCAGGAGGCAACGACATATGTTGGCACGTTGATCTGGTCCGGTTTGGAATTTTTGTCTTCCCAATAAGCGTTCCAGAGGCCGCCTGTCTTTTTCAGCGTAGTACTTAGATCTTCAAGCTCGCTATAGCTTGTGAATGGCTCTAAAATCAGGTTAGTGTTATTGATGTCAAGGAAACCGAATGTCTCGCTACGCGGCTCGGAGTCCACGCAGCGGGGCTGTACTCTTACCAACGATCGAGTCGTGGAAGTTCGACGATGGAATACCTCCTGGGCATAAAGTATCGCGATATGTATCCTGAAGACCTTCCCTGGAAAAAAAGGTATCAGTACCAATGAAGTCAATTTAAGAAACCTCTTTTCGGTATATCATACCACGGCGCAAGTGCAGCTAGCCCTTTAGGCCTGAGGCTGCCTATTTTCCACTGAGCCAAAGCCAGCCAACTATTTCCAGTCAACGCCACTTTGCTGTTGCACCAGGCTTGTTCGGATACCCAGGTGATGAACTCTGCGCCGTCCTGAGCTTCCTGGTGTCCAAAAATGAGGAGTTTGCCCTCAGAAGTGAATGCGCCTCGAGTGTCAACATTGATCACAGCGTAACCCTCGGCGCACCAAAATGCAGGATCGGGACCTTCCCATTTTTCAAGTCCAGAAAGCCACTCCTTTGGGACACCTGCACGGAATGGAAAATCATCCAATAGCGTTGTGCCCATTTGCTTTCCGTACGGACTCCTGTGATTGGGAATTGTTAGAGTTTCACATAAACGGGACGGCGTTGCGAATATAACATACCACGCAACCAATGCTGGCACCCTATCTCTTTCGTCGACCTGCTGCCTCAGATCCCGCGGAAGGCTGGCAGGAAGAAAAATGTCACAATATATTTTGATTCCATCTGACAGGACCATCGGCACGCTCTCGTGCATGACGATATCAATCGGTAACGGCCTGGCGCCTGGCTTTACTTGCTGTCCCGTTTTGAAAACAGTAACACGCTGATGAAATCCCGGGAAGCGGGCTTTTGGGTTGTCAGGTGAGAGGGCATTGCGAAACTCAAGGAATTGTTCTGCATTCTTCTTGGTTTTCATACACTCCTCCACGAAGGAGGCGTGGAGTTGCTCTTCAGACATGGTAAAAATTGGACAGCGGAGATCAATCAATATATGTATGGACTTTCAGGAACAAAAACCAATAAATAAAAGGGTGGACTCAGATGATAATAGCTTGTTTCCCCCACCCAGCTCAAGTCGAGTAGTTATTTGCGGGGTCCGGCGGGACATGTTGTGGTTCCGACGGGGCACTAAGGAAATGCGGTGAAGATCTGCAAGGGTGGAAATGCCCATTTTCTACTATGTAATAATGAAGATCCTGGTATTTTCGGGGGCTTCAGCCCATTCGCTGGCCTCTCACCCCGCCGAAGCACTCTTACAAAGGCTTACAAATAAATGTTGGTTGACCCTAGTACTCAGAAAGATATTCTCCTTCACCCGGTACTCAACCTTCAATTGTGATTCTGATAAACCTCTACACGTCTATACTGCCTTGTCGAAGGCTTCATCATGAGGGTCGCAGTACTTGGCCCCAAAGGGCAATGCGGACAATGTGTCGTCGACGAACTTTTATCCAGGGGTCATTCAGTCGTTGGCATATCCCGATCGCCCCCCAAGACATGGCCCAAAGCAGGAACGTTTGAGTCTATTGCAGTTGATTTCAGCGACATCAAAATGTTTAGCACCGTTCTTTCTGAGGGAAAATTTGATGCAGTTGTCTCTGCTTTTGGTCCTCCGTTGCTGGATCTTAAGGATGTTTATCGAGTCGGAGTTGAAGGCCATGTCCACATTAAGATGGCAGTCTTACAATCTTCCTATCGTGGTCCATTAATTGTAATTGGTAAGTGACTTTGTTTCGGGCCATTTTGTTTTTGGTTGTTTTTTTTTTTTTTTTTTTTCTTGACATCGTACCTTCTAACCTCGAAGTGTTTTTAAGGTGGCGCGGGCTCTCTGTACTACAAAAAAGGGGTGCAGCTGTGCGATGATGATATGTTCGCATACCACCACTGGTAAGTTTCAAGACTCAACTCTCATTCGACACAATTGAGTGAGACTGATGCATTTCTAGGTATCAATGGCCCGATATTCACTTGGATTACATGGCGATACGCATGTTCGACCATGGCCAGCGTGGGTTTGGGATGTTCATTCGCGGGTTCAAATGGGCTAGAAGCAATTACGAAAATCCCGGCTGTTAGTAATCGCACTACTGGTAGTTTTATTTCTCAGAATGACTGACAGATATCCGGGTTGAAGGGTTCTCTTGGATGACCAGGCCTCTTGCATGGTACATGTTGCGAACAGCAAAATCCACGCTCACAAACCCGGATTCCCTTGGCCTCATCCTCTGCTCCCGAGCGGCCTTGACTATGTGGGAAGGAGTAAAAGAGGTACAATGGAGCTTCCTGTCTCCTCCCTGGCAGCTGCGTGATAAAGGTGAGTCGACAACATTCTGAAAAAGAGAATTAATCTGACAACATAAAGGCATCAGGACCGGTCAGTATGAGATCCTTGTGAATGATTCTGCTGGATCGGCGGAAGCCGGTATCCACAATGGGATTTACAATGAAGACTTGGCCGTGGCTATCATTGACGAAGTCGAGAACAACAAATTGAGCCACAAGCATTGGACATGCATTGGACCAGTTGGCTTGAAGGAGTGGTAACTTTGCGCGAGAATTCAATCCAATCTAGTCATCTCGACATGACATAGGACGAGCCTTTGCAGCAGTGTAACTACTTACGTGGTGGTAAATTCTCTCCGGGGCGCTACGAATGCTTAGTTCTATTCCATAGAACTAGCGCAGCACACAGAATTGAATCTACAAGATCCTCCTTGCGACATAATGAATACCAAGCAGAATATGAATATGGTAAAAGGAAATAACAAGGAAAGATGGGCCACCGCCTGAGGCTGTCAATCCGGGATGCGGCATCTTCCACCTCACATCTTTCCCAATGGTTACCTTCCTAAATCCTAAATGTTGGTTGACTGGTGCAAATTTGTTCGAATCAATTGAAAGGGAGAGATTTGCCTTGGCTTCGATGCCTACATGCATAATGATGTTACGCGTAAAAGGGGGGGGGGGGGGGGGGGGGGGGGGGGCCCCTAAATAAAACCCCCCCCCCCCCAACGCCACCACGCCCACACCAAACA